>CM076572.1:1353914629-1354029152 GCA_034641835.2 Pinus albicaulis | reverse complement strand
GCAACGATTAAGTTCGATTCGGGTTCGAATTTTCCGATGAGGTTCGTAATGAGGTTCGACATTAGGTTCGACAATACATATTTTTCAATAAATATAAAAATATATGGCATAAATTAATTAAAAATCAAAATCAATTAATAAATTATAATACTATGAATAAAAATTTTGATTAGTAAACACACATGAATAACTTAATCATAGCATGCTCTAATTATATCAATGACATTAGTTAAAACTTAAATGTAAACATACATGATACACCATAGTAGTTTGGAAATACAAAAATGACTCACATAATTTTCATAATCAAAACATAATTAGAATCACATAATCAAAACATAATTAGAATTTAAGCATACAAATTACAATTTACAATAAAGCTATATTTCAAAACCATGGAGAACATCTTCAAATTTCAAAATTTTAAAAAGGAGTTTATAATGTCAAAGTAGCTATAATCCATAAAATTCTTCTACAAAATTCAAAAACATAGATTATCTATCATTTTGGCCTACGTGCAAGTTTCAAGTTGCAACATCATAAAGCTCTAAATCTCTAAATCATCATAAGCAAATGGCCTAGTAAAGCCACTAGAAGAGTGATCATCAAAGTCATCATTTGACTCATCTAGTGAGTCATCATCAATGCTAATATCATCTTCTTCTGGTATGGACTCAAACAACGATCGAGAGGAACTAGATGCATCTTTGGCCACACTGCTCAAGGCCAACTTCAAATTGCTGCGAACATAAACAAGGTCTTCCAACCTTGTAGACAATAATTTGTTTATTTTCTTGGACTGAATATGGTTAAAGTTGCTCCAGTTCCTTTCACAAGCAGAAGCACTTGATCCCTGGCTTAAAACACGAATTGCAAAACGTTGCAATTCAGGAGTCTCTGATCCATAAAACTGCCACCATCTCCCTGGCGAAACATTAGGCCTATCCTATACAACACTAGTCCTTGCAAACATTCCCTCCTCCAACCTGTATGCCCGAAGCTGCTCTCTAATTCTCCTGGATTCTTCTAAATCTGGGACCAACCATTCAATTGCTTCATAAAGGCCATTCATGACCTCTGCATCATTTGTTCTTTCTATCCCAAAGAGTCTAGGATCCAAATAACAAGCCGCTGCATGCAAAGGGCTATGCCACATCTTCCATCTTTCATCAATCACCTCCCATATTTCAATGTATTCATTTTCCTCATTGTTAAAAGATTTTGCAATAGATTCCTTAGCACAATCCATGCCTTCATAAACAAATCCCATGGAAGGGGTATCGCTATCAACCATGCGGAGCATATCAACAATTGGTTCACATACTTTTAAGACCTTTAGAGCATTGTCCCAAAAAGTATTTCCTAAAATCACCTGTTCCAACTCCTTTCCTTTAGCTTCCTTTGAAAGGGCAGAGTTTTCCCAGTCATTGTGGCAAAAAATACCTCTTATACTTAATTTTTCTTCAACTAGTCTTTTGACAGTGATATAATATGTAGCAAATCTGGTTTCACAAGGCCTTAGCAACTCTCTAGAGGCTTTACTCCTGTACAAACTCAAAGTGAGTTGATGGTTGAATATGAAGTGCGCAATTTGTTTCCCCTTCCGAACTGTTTCATTAATCCATGGAAACTTGGCCAAGTCATGCAACAATAAGTCAAGGCAATGAGCAGCACAAGGTGTCCAATATATTTTTCTGTATTTTTCCATGATCAACTTTCCAGCTCCAACACAATTTGAAGCACTATCAGTGACAACTTTGACCACGTTTTCTTCTCCAACTTCAAGAATAGCTTCCTCTAAAATTTTGAAAATGTATTCAGAGGTCTTTTTATTCCCTGATGCATCAACTACCTTCAAAAAAAGTACTCCTCTAGGGGAATGAACCAACACATTAATTAGAGGTCTATGATTCATATCTGACCAACCATCTGATAAAATTGTGCACCCTGTTTCCCTCCAAGAGTCTTTGATCTTTTGCAATCTACTTGTCACCTTTTCTTTTGACCTCTTCAAAAGAGTGGTCCTTATTGTCTCAGAACTGGGAGGGACATAACCTTTACCAAAATCCGCAATCATCTTACATGCATTGAGGAAATAAGAACTTCTTGCCACATTAAATGGAATGGCAGATTCAAAGAACATATCAGCTACTGCATCATCAACATCTTGCTTCTGCTTAGGCTTCCAAAGAGAATTTAATGTTGTTGTCCCACCAGATTTACTGCTCTTTGGCTGAGGTGAACTTCCAATGCCAACCATGCTCGAGGAGAGTGAGGAGAATGAGCCATAATTCATTTCAATTTCTGTTTGAATACGCTGCCTTTTCTTTTCTTTCACCTGCTTGGAATTCTTCAGTTTATCATTATATCTTTGAAGTATCTCCTTGAGCTCTGCAGACACATTCTTGCAACCATCAACACCACCTCATTTACCATTAGAGATAGACAGCAAATGGTCCATCACTCTAGTTAAAGACCCAACAAACTCATCATTGCATAGTTTGCATTTAAGATGTCTCCCACTAGACCCATCCAATTTCTCCACATATTTCCATGCTTCTGTTATTGATTTTGGAGGTGCCATTGCAAGTATTTCTGCAATTTGTTTGCACACTATAATTAAAATTTAAATAAATGAAAAAAATTATAAAATAAAATACAAATAAGCCACAATTTTAAACTAACTAAATTTTGAAAGCATTAGTGGAAAACTTAATTAAATAGATGATAAGAATTATAAAATACAAATACAAATAAGCCACATTTTTTAAATTTAAACTAACTGAACTGGTAAAGAGATGGGCAGAAATTCAAAGGGATTGCCATGGATCATCATATCCGTATGTTACTATTTCAGTGGTAAGCATATCGTCTATTTGCATTTATGATTTAAAAAATGTTATTGTTTTTATTATTTATAATTATTTTTTAAAAGTAAATCAGAGATTTAAAATGGACTTTAAAATATAATTGTTAAAATAGGAAAAAAATAAATTAACACAAACATTAAATACAATTTCTTTTATGTGTTTTATTATTTATAAATAAATCATAAATACATGTTTTCATATATTTCCAATTTTATTTTTTTTTTAATGTATTAAAATATGTAAAATAAATGATTATTGAATTCACAATTCAATATTACATCCAGAATATATAAATTTAAAATTTAAAATTAAATACATCTATATAAAAATAACTTCAAGATACAAATAAAAAATAAAATTCCCTTATTTTATAAAAATATTTTTCTTCAGTTTGCTCATTAAGCGCTTGAAAAGACAGTTCACCAAAAGACTCATTGGAACTTAGTTCAAACTCAAATTTTAATTGCAAGTTGGGATATTCCAATTGGGAACATTACATCCACACTCACAGTGTGACACTACTAAATTCAATACACCTGTCTCTGACCTCCATATACCAGTGAATTTCTATTGGTTTAAGAGGTATACCGGTGAATTTTGGGAAAAAACTTTCGAAATTTATTTTTTTCAAAATTTTCCTAATATTTTTTTCCGACCAACCATTATTTTCCAGGGAAAGACAACAATATCAGAGAATGTTAAAGAGAATATGAAAAACAGTGTTTTATCGAAACTGGATTGTCTGCTTACAAGTTACAAATTGGTCCTTATAATGAACATTTAAATCATCGAAACTGAATTTTTTAAATTTTATGTTTTATACCAACATATCTTGTTTTCTAGTCACAAAAGACTTATCACTGATCAGCTTTCAATCATGCATCTATACCCAATATGCAAGGAATAAAATTAAAAGAAAGTCTTGCTGGTTCTAGGATGTTTAATATATTTTGTCAAACAGTTCATGCACAAACTAGTACTCCAACAATTATATACCATAATACCGGTACCATGTGGCATGAACAATGTATCACAAGGAATAAATTGACGAGTTTCATCATGAAATACACTAGGGATTACCTAAATAGTTATCTGCATTATAAGGAATTGGCATCAATTGGCACCCATCCTGTATAATCCACCATATCAGTGACAGGGAAATTGGGCTGAAGCGGGTTTAACGTCTAAGACATCTTTACCAGATAACAGATAGGCAACCAAATGATGCACATCATCTCCCTCACCAATCCAAAATTGGTGATAAGATCAGGTTTCATTTGCTGAGAGATTGTCTTTACAATCCTCACAGAATCTTAAGCCTCTTTGGTTCAGTGCATACACTGGCATCAGGGCACCCTGTGTAGACCTCCTAGCCAGGGTGATAATTAAGTAAGTATGAGTTATGTTTGACCCCTGAACTTCTACTCAAAATCAAAATCCTAAAACCCTGTGGAATCATATAAGATTTAACAAAGCTGTTTGCATAAATTGAATATCACTATCCAAATTACAATCCAAAGTAATAACAAATGTCCACACACAATAACATCAACACTAATTACAGTGTTCACCTTCAATGTACCCAATGCATCATCTAGAGTAAACACACTGTTTTTCTGCCATACTCTGGCACATACATAGAGATCACCAACACTCACAGGTGTTGTGGATCGTAGGTGCATTCTTCGTGTAAAACAAAACAAATGATGAAAGTTTGTTCAACTCTACATTTTAGAGTACAAATTAAAAACATAAAATGGCATTAGAACGAAGAGCTGACCTGCAAAGGAAATTGTTGCAGCAGCGGCAGACTGTATATCTTCTGCCGGACTTTCAGAAGCCTTGGGTGGAGTATAACCGCGTGGAAATGCACACACACACATATATATATATATATATATATATATATATGCATGGAGAGTTTGGGGTAGTCATAATCAGATCGTAGTGGGTGGTCAGTAATGGGATGCTTGTTGTCTTTTCACGATTATGCACGCTTGTTAAGACTCGTATTAATAAAAAGAAATGGGTTGTGATTCATTCGTAAGACGTAGTGAGGGCAGGAACAGCACACGAATGTGATGAGGCAAGGATGAATTATTGTGTTGGGATTCAACGGTACTTGCACTAGTAGCAGAGATCAGACGAAATCAGATTAGCAGCATTGGTAGCTACCACAGCAACAATGGGTGTCTCAATAATGGAGGTATGTATACATCCAAACCAAAATGGGAAATCCCTTCCTCTGCGGCCTGAAATGCTGGAATTTATAGATTTTATTTTTATGTACATGGGATTTCTCTCTAAATGTAATAACTTCTATGTACATGGTGGGAGGGGCATGCTAATACGGTACCCACTGAACAAAGGTAAATACTATAGTCAATGCCATGTGAATATTGTTGTGAAGATTTGATAACTAACCTGTAACTTGTAAGGCTGTAGCCGCAGGCTGTAGGCTGGCCGCTGTAGCCTGTAGCAATAGTGAACACTTCGCCACACTCCTCGTTGCTCGACCGTCCGGCGTCGATTGCAATTTGCAGCAAACAGTGCTGACTCCTGAGTGAACACCACGGCACTGGGCAGCCTACAGCAACACCACGACACTGGACAGCAAGCTGCAACACTGAGCAGGTCCTTGACGAGCCGACCGCAGGCGTAGGCTGTAGCAACAGGTTGACAGCAGGCCGACAGCAATGACACTCCTCGACCGGCAGGCTGCAACACTCCTCGACTCCACAACCAAACAAACAAACCACAACAGCAGTTGCTCAAACACGATCGGATAAATCATAAAGAACGAATTTGCTTTGCAAGATAAATCACGCAGTAACTATTAAATAATGAATCCAACATCATCCCACCATGGCGGGAAGGGAAAATCGTGGTGGGAAGAGAAACTTGCCCACTGTTTTTTTTAAACCACTCAGACCAAATCCGTCGGAACAAAAACCCTAAATTCATTAAAAATCGAACCTAAACGAATTTTTTCCATTAAATTCGCCTTCAGGTTCGGGTTCGGCTTTCATCTTCACCTTCAGGTTCGGCTTTCAAGTTCGGCTTTCAGGTTCGCCGAACCTAAACGAATTTGAAATTTTTTTTGAGGTTCGCCGAATTTCGAACCTCGAGGTTCAAATTCGCCGAACCCTGTGACATAGTTTCCAGGTATGATGGATCAAGCGCATAGTCCTTTAGAAAGATTAGAAAGGAAAGGTCTCTACAAGTGGTCACAAAATTTCCAAATGTCCTCACTAAGGATATGAACCAAGACCTTGAAGAGGAAGTCACAAAAAGTGAACTCAAATCTACCATCTTCTCCATGCATAAAAGGAAAAGCTTGAGCCCAAATGGGTTGCTAGTCAAATTTGACATGGATTTCTTTGATTTAATGAAGGATGATTTGCTTAACGTTGTCCTAGAATATCAAAGCTTTGGGAAAATTTTAGGTTCATTAAATTCTACTTTCCTTGCCTCAATTATAAAAAAATAGGATGGCTCATCTTTTGAAGATGTCCACCCCATGTATTTCTATAAACATTTCTGAGTACATATCAGAAGAGCATCTTGGTTTCCTTAGTGGAAGAAAGATACATGATGTTGTATCCCCCGCTCAAGAGGTAGCCAACTCGATGAAAACTCTAAATGTTTCAGCAATGGCACTACAGCTAGACTTATCAAAGACCTATGATAGGGTCAATTGGAATTTTTAATTTCTGTTACCATTAAAATTGGGAATGGGGATCTCGCCAGCCAATTGGATCTTTGGATGCCTGCAATTGTGTTCTTTAGCAATACTTAAAAATGGCACCCCCCTTCTTCAAAGCATCTTATGGGTGACACCAGGGCTACCCTTTATCTCTGCTTCTTTTTCTTCTTGTTGTCGAAGCTTTTAGCCTTTTACCGAGGGACACAGAAAACATGGGATTTTTCAAGGAGATAAAGTTAGTAGGTGTTGTTTCTCTCACCAATCTCCTCTTCGTTGATGATATCCTTGTCTTTCAGCTAATCTTCAAGATGACTTAACTCTCTTCAAATATGTTTTGGACTGCTTTTGTCTAGCAATTGGTATGCATAAAAATTATAATAAGTCATGCCTTATCACGCATATCTTCTCTGATGCAGTTCAATCACATGGTAATTTTGGTTTCAAATATTTGGGATTTTGTTAGTTTTGTTTAAAGCCAAACAATTATCAACACTCTAATTGGCTCTAGATTTACAAAAACAATTGAGGCAAGGATTTCCTTTTGGGTCAACAGATTCCTATCCAGGGGTGGTAGATTGATGTCACTAAAGGCAGTGTTGGAAAGCATCCTTGCCTATCGATGCTCAATAGCTCATGTCCCTACAAGTAACACTCTGATTGGCTCTAGATTTACAAAAAAGCTAAGGCAAGGATTTCCTTTTGGGTCAACAAATTCCTATCCAGGGGTGGCAGATTGATATCACTAAAGGCAGTGTTGGAAAGCATCCTTACTTATCGATGCTTAATAGCTCATGTCCCTACAGATATTCTCACAAAGATTTGAAGAACATGCTTTCAATTTCTTTAAGCAAGCACTCAAAGTCAAGTGGCCTTATATTGGCAAAATGGGACACATTTGTTCTCCTAAAGAAGCTTGGGGGATGGGGCATGAAAAACATTCACCTGTTCAGTAAAGCTTTGGCAGCATGAAATCTTTGGAGGCTAATTCACAATGATTCACTATGGAGGAATTTTATCAAAAGAATGATTCACTATGGAGGAATTTTATCAAAAGACTAAATATCTTTCCAACATATCTATGGTGGACTGGCTCAGACAAAGGCACAAATCAGTTAAGGTTGCAATATGTGGAAAGCTCTTGTCCTCTCCTTTGCCTTTATTGGTGAATGGACAACTTGGAGAATAGGAAATTGGCTTTAAGTGAAATTGCCAGGTCCATATTTCCGTCTATCTCCTCCTCTTTCATTAAACACTTGCAGCAATCTGACTGCTTCTATGTAGCATATATCAATGCCCAAAACCCACAACAATGAGATAGTGGAGGTTGGAAATCTATAGTTACTCAGGGCATCCCAGCTCCGCTGGTTACTGAATGGAAAATTTATATTGGTTAGCTAACCTCAAATTTTATCAGATTCGGGGAAGAGGTAGGCAGACGAACTAGATTGGTCACGACAGTGTTTCAAAACTCTGACTCGGGTTTGGAACTGGCCGAGGGTCAACTCCAACTCGAGTTCAGAACTGGCTGAGGGTCTCCGACTCAGTATCGACTTGGCCGGTTCGATTTCAATGACTCAGTCTTTGTAAAAAATACATTAAATATTAATTTTTTTATAAAAAACATAATTTTAAAGATTTTCATTCATGTTTCCAAACACAAAGCATTAATATAAACAAAAGACAACATATGATCAAAGCAAGCTCATGTGACATGAATATATCCATTATATCAAAATGGCACCCAGTGCATTGTCCAATACATACATGATATAGAGATAAGAACAAAAAGCATAACCAAGGAGGCTTTAAATGGCCTCTACAACAAAACATGACTAGTCAATACTGCTAGACAAGGCAATATCCTCTACCTCAGACTTAAAATCAGAGGGGGAAACCCATGGCTGCTCCTCCTCATCAAGATCCTCAACTGGCATTGTAGCACTAGCACGCTGAGCCTGAGATAAACGAGATTTTATAGGATTGGGAGAGGTTAGAGTGCATACCAAAACCCTAAAAGCCCTTCAAAATTCAATTTGGAGTCCATTTTGGGCTGTTTGTGGGGTCTGCAGCCAATTGTCTATGGCTCGGCCAGTCTAACTCAAACTCGATCGAGTCGGCCGATTTGTGACCAAACCAGCCGAGTCGATGACCGGCTCGGCCGGTTCGATCACAAACCGGCCTCTGGACTGGTTTTTCTACCGAGTCGGTCCGGCCATAGGATTGGCTCGATCGGCTCGACCGATTCGGAGTCAGTTCGACCGATTTTTAAAACTATGGGTCACGATATTCATCAAATAAAGCTTCACTGTAAAAATGGGTCACACTTCCTTTAGTCAATTTATGAATTCTGGTCCCTGTTTGGTGGTGGAGTTTTTGGAAATGCCACGTTCATCTGAAAAGCAAAATCTCCTCTTGGCTTGCACCAAGTAACAAACGCCTTTCATGGGATAACTTGTTAAAATGGGATTGGGAAGGCCCCAGCCGCCGTGCCCTTTGCAAATCCTGTTGGGTGTGGAGCCTGATTATCATTTTTATTTTGCATGAGAGCATTGGACCCTTGCTCCGTAATTAAACGCTGACTGGGGGGTTCAGGGGGGTTTCGGGGGCAGCGCCCCCAAAGCTAAAAACAGATGTAAAATTGCCTTGTAAAAGTATTGTAATTTCTAGTCAATCTGGGCTGTTCATTAGGCAGATGATCTGATGGTAGAAGTTATGTTTAATTTAGGGTTTTTTGCCCTAAAAGGCAACCCCTCGTTTTGTATTACGGCTGTGTATTGTATGTGTATTCTCAGAGCGAGAAACAGAAAGGGAGACTATGAGAGAGAACAGAGGATATTACAGCAGATCTGCTATAGGTTGTGTCTCTTCATTTTGTTGGATAATAGAAAGGAAGGACTGGTTGTTCGGGGTGGACGTAGCCCAAATTGGGTGAACCACGTATATCTATGTCTCTCTTGTTTTATATGTTTTTTGTGTTTGTGTTTCCGCATATTTTATGTGTTGCATTGCTCTGTAATATATAATTTTTTAACAAATCTTCCAACGAAACAATCTCTCATCTATTCTTTTGCCCATGTTCAGTGCAAGTAAATAACAAAGTAGCAAGAGAGTTGGGCTTCCAGTTCTCTCGGTCACAGTTGAGCTTTTCTGAATGTTTAAACACCTGGTGTATGGATGCTCCAGCAAAACAGCATAAGGCTTTTCCATGTGCTTTTATAAACAGCATCTGGTACACAAGAAATTCAAGCATTTTCTCAGGGAAAGATATTCTCGTAGATGTCACAGTGGGACTTGTCTCAAGAATTTGCAGAGATTTCAAAATCCCACAAACACACATAAAAAGCAGTCCCAGTCCAGCCAACTCTGGATCATTCCACTCCATGGGGTTTTTTCAATGGAACAGCTTGAGGATATCCTACCAAATGGGGTGTTGGTGTAATCTTGTTTCTGAACTCGTATTACTCTATACAAGTCAGATATGCACCTGGGCAAGGCTGAAACAATCGTGTAGAATCCATTGCCATGAAGACCCTCTTATTCATAGCTTCTATGAAAAATGTAAACAAAATACAGGTTTGAGGAGACTCCAAGCTTGTTATTGACGGGTTAACCACAAAATCGAAGTCGACAACATCTTTCTCCAGTACATTCTGAAGAACATCCAGTAGGCACTGCTACCATACCAATGAATTTCTTTCGATCATATTCTTCAAGAACTGAATACAAAAGCTGAGAAAATGTCCAAGGAAGCAATTTCTGGATGGTGATGAAATACACTACATATCTTCTGATTTTGAAGTTTGATTAAAAAGGCTTATTGGGAAGAAAACTGCACCTTAGCTTCACTTGTGGGTACCTCTGCCAAATTTAGTGCACTTATAAATCTAGCAGAACCCTTCCTTCTCTAACCCCATTTAACAAAATATCACAAGGCGATAGAGCACAGTGCAGTTTTAAAGATTTTGGATGATGGGATCTTTGCTGCTCCATGTTATGATGATGAAGTAGTTAATGAAGAAAAGCCAGATTTTGAGCATCACCAATAATTTGTATGACTGCATTCCATCTAACTTGAGAAAAGGCCCTTTCACTGTGTTCTGTGATGAAAACCCTTGTAATGATGTGGAGAGAGAAGGTCATGGAGAAAATACCAATCTGCACGCAGCTGTACATTATTTTGGGGATAATTCCATTAGGTTCCTCTTTGAAGAAAATAATGCAGCAGATCTAAAGCTCTATGAAGAAGATCTTTCAAACTCACAAAATAAAAAGGATACATGTCTGTGTGATGTTCTTAAAATAAAACCTAAAGAAGCTGATGAACATGCATCTGAGGCTGGACAAAGCTTTTCTTTTGGGATGGATATCAACAAGTGTTATGTCTACATACTGGAAAAAAGTGGTATGAGTTCCAGATCTGTCATGTATTTGACTCAGAAAGTATTGAGGATAATAAAACTGCTAAAGGGGTCCCACACACAATGAATCTTTTACTAAATTCCGGAGAGTCGTCTACAAAAGCTGGAAGAAATGAGCAAAAAAGCGTTCATTGTCTCTCTATTGAAAATAATAGCAAGAGAGGGTTCCTTGATTTGTGCCTTAATCAAAGGGACCACAACGAGTTCTTCTTTAGCATGCTCAAGTTCCTATAAGTTTGGAACTGTTCATCATACGTGTCAACAGTTCCAAGAAGCAGAGTAGCGGTCAGAGGGATAATTTTTTTTCAATGTTATCATCTTCATAAAGCTTCCAGCTCGTCAATGTAATCCCAAATTCTCTATTTTTATTATAAAATGATTCTAGTATGAATATTAAGCCATGTAACAACACCTAGGTAAGCCTATGATTTTTGTCAAAGGGTTTTACTCTAGGGAGTTTTTTAACCTCCCCAATTATTAGTGTTTGTAAACACAGATAATTCGCATAGTTTTTTTCCCAAATATGCCCCAAATATAGTTATCGAGACTATGTATTTTTTTATCATACTAGATCATGTGTCTTGTGTCGCAGAATTTGGCTTGAGTCCAAGGGTTATGTGTCTACTGTAAATTCTCCTTCTATGGGTGATTATTGTAATATCTTGATGTAAAAGTGTTGTCTAGGAATATTTTTGGTCAATGGTTCCTCATAATTAGAACACCATTACCAAAATATTTTTTAGATCCACTTTGAAGGTGGAAAATGTGTAGTTCCCCTCTAGAGTCTTTTAATTAATTTTTCTGGCAAAAATAAAAGAAAAAAATTAGCGAGAAAATTAATTAAATTGTGTCAAAAAATAATTTGAGAGAATTTAAATTCCCTCCAAGTGGAAAATTATCAAAAATACCTCAAAAATTAATGGGTCCAAAAGAAGTTAATATTTTAAACGTTAAAAGTTCAAAATATTATTTTCTGAACCAAGAAAAAATGGCTTTATCGTGGAATGCAAATTGTTCCTCCAGATCAAGGAAAGAAATTCACATTTTGACTGGGATTAAGGAATTTTTCTCCAAGGAGATTGAATTTTTTCAAGAAGATCAACGGATCAAATTATTTTGACAAAGATCAAGCCATGGATCCAGGAACTAGCCGTTATTTTCCACTTGGAGTGGTTTAGTCATCTCATTTTTCTATATAAGGAAGCCATTGAGCTCCTTAATGATCAGGATGTACTCAATAGAAAATCATTCGATGTACTGAGCTAAGCTCTGCTGGAATATTTTTAATAAAAGTCCTTGAGTTTCAATTCGAGGTGTCTCTCTCTTGATGATTATGTGCTGAATAATTTTTATGACTATATTGATTTATTATTGAGTATTATTATTCCATAACCAGTGGTTAGATTATCTATTAGCACAAGTATCTTGCTTTAGGTATTGGTCTAGAGTAAACACATTGAACCTAGCAAATCTAGCAGGTATCTCTAGATTTTTTGTGTGAATCGAACCCCTTTGGAACTAATAGTCGATCTTTTGTGTAGAGATCTTCAAAATTCAGCCCTTGGGCATTGCCCAAGTACATGGACTATGAGGTGATCACACCTTGTTTGGACTTTGAGCTTATCTAATGATTTTTGGGTGCAGGATTTTGGCTAATACATTATAATAAAAATTACTTCTATCAATTATTTTCAAATCTACTTGGGCTATGAATGAATTTATTTGCTAGTTATCACTTGTAATTTAAATTTGTAAATATTGTAAACAATTTGTATATTTTCTAACCACAGTATTTTAAATTTTTCTATTTTTGTATATAATTAGTTATGGAGTTTTATTTGAAAAAAAAAAAATAGAGGGCTATTTAGATTTAACTTGCAGGTGCCAAAGACCAAGAAAACAAAGACAAATCTGAAAGAGGATACAAGGGTTCCTTCATAAAATTATTTTGCAAGCAGGCATATTTCAAGATCATTGAAAATTTAACTTTGGAGGATTCAGCCCATCACAAACCCTAGACATCTATGCCATTTCAAAAGGACTGCAAACACTCTTCCCCAAGGCCACAAAAGCTTCAGACCTATTATAGGCTTCAACACGGAGCAATTTCAGCGTTTTGTGGCCCTATTACCTCACCAAAATCTCTTTCAAGAGCAACCGCATGCTTCAAAGGGTTAGATCTAGCCCTATTGCTAAGGGTTTCATAAAAAATTGGTTTGCAATCATTGAAAACTCTTGTGATCTCATTCTTGCCATCAAATCATTATAGATCTAACTCATTTTGTTGCAGGATAAGTAGAAAAAAATTCTGAGGTCAAAACTTGCATTTGCAAGTCAATTTGATTTGGATGCTGGGGTTTTAGGCTACTAAGCCCTAGCCACAAGGGTTATTTGGCTGAATAGTCATGGCTGTGGGCTCATTAGGCCATCCAACCCCAGCCGCAGCCCCTAGAGGTTTTCAAGCCCTGGCCGCAGGCAATTGTGGGCTTATTCCCTTCTTGAAAACTGTTTAGTGCTAACAATTTAATGGTTGCAAGCATCCAGGGGAGTTTCCTTGCTTGTTTAAAGGCTAAATCTCATGAATTTTGGGCTCAAAATTCAAATACCATTCATCCAAGGAGGGCCTCAGACTTAAGGAGCCTAGTTTGCCCTAGCCATGAGGGTTTTGAGAGCCTAACTGCATCGCTTTTGACTGTCTCAACTTGACATTTTATGCATTGAAGCCAGGCAGTAAGGCCTTATGGGTTTATTTTCTCTAATCATCACTCACTGATTTACTGTCACAAAAGTAACCAGATCTGTAGTAAGTCTTGCAGCAGCAAAATCACACTTAATCTAAGAGAAATCGCTTTTAATTTAACTCATATTTTCTGAAGGATTAACCATCAGTGTTTTGCTCTCATCTCATGTATTCGATGATCGATTTGGATCGTTAAATGAATAATATAAGAGGTCTGATATAAATCTTCAAGAGTGGTGTAAAAGTCGCATTGGTGTAATCATCTCATAGTCACTTAAAGGAGGTCCTAAGGTATTTAAAGAATATCATATATTAATTTAAGGGCTTAATCAATGTTGTCTTGAACGATTTGCAAGTGGACTTTGGGACTGATATTATAATAGCAGTGGTCTCATCTCATTTTGACAGTGACCTCTCTGAAATCTGATGCATTGCTCTTAGCTGGTTATTGTGTTTTAGCCTTGACTGGGCAGTGGTTGCAGTAAGCCTGTATTTCTTGGCAATAGCATCTCGGAGTCCTGGTTCATGAGCATTTCTAGTCAAAAGTGGTTCATGAGCATTTCTTTTGGTAATTACTTTGACTGATCTATAGTTGCAGCAGTTTGATTTCTAGATTGACAACGGTATTTTTGGAAGATGTGCACCCCCTAAATCATCATCATTGTGTATTGAGGATAGCTGGTTTGTTTACGAACTCTTAGCATCTTTGCATCATTTGCATGGTTTTTGCATAGTTAGTCTTTACTGTTTGCATCTCTTATCATTGCAAAACATTGCACTGACATTGGAAGTTGCATTTTGCGTCCTTGCATTGTCATCCACGCATCCTTGGCATGTCATTTTGATAATTGCAATTGTTATATCAAAAATATCACTGTTAGCAATCTCATTTGGCTCACTTCTATTAGTGCTTCTTATCATCATCTATTGTGCTTCATTGGCCTATGATCCAAGTGATAGATCATTCTATTTAACTGTTGATCATAAGAGGAATTAATGAACATATTAAAAAGCTCTAATAATCTCTCAAGGTAATTGGAATTGCTAATTGTTTTGCTTCATTGAGATAATCATTCAATTGCTTGCTCATAGTGCCTCTAATTGTTCTTGTATTGAATATCATCATAAGCATTTGGATCCTAAGTAATTTATCTTGTTGAAGTACTTAATACGTTTATAATCTCATTGAAGCATTCACTCAAATCTTGGACATTCATCCTAGAACTGGAATTGCATTTCCAGAAAATATACCTCCAAGGACAAGCTTGGTTGTAAGAAGATACGACCACCTTCTTCAAACAATTTGAGGGCCCTGGACCCTCATTCACAGTTAACATAGGTGACCTTGCAGTTCTCTTGTGGGCAATCCTTTGTAGAAACGGAGACAGCTAGGTGGTTAGAACCCCACAGGAGTTATCATTAATGAGGCCATAGCCTCCTTCCTTTCGGCTTCTCTTTACAACTTGCATTCGAGACTAGTTGCAAAAAAAATGAGAATAAGGATTCACTTAGATAGGGCATATAATTAAAATCTACCAAGAGCTTGCATCCCACATAGATTCAGGCCTTGCACTTCATTTAGGATAGAATTTGCATCCCACAGCAACTTATCATCCGGTAACAAGGTTACTTGGGAGCGGGAGCAGGAGCGGGAGCGCCATTTTCAAAAGTTCCCAGTTTGGGAGCGTTTAGGGGAGCATTTTTTATAATATATATATTTTTATATTTTGATGCATGTGTGTCAACAAAAGCATGTAGAATGATGAATTAGACATAAAAAACATAAAAACATAGATTGAACCATATAACATCAATCATCTAGAAGTTATAATCTTCTAATCTAGAAGATTATGTTTCTAGTCTAGAAGTTATGTTTCTAATCTAGAAGTTAGAAAAATTCGACATATTGACTCTTGAGTCTCATGATTCATCAATCTTAAAGTTTCGAGCTTTCAAAATTCAATATATAACATTTTATCATCATTGATTCATTGATCACCATAGTTGTAACTTGTACTTGTAAGCTAAGTGTAACATTTACAAAAAATATTATTTAACATGAAATGAAATGTTATAAAATGAAACGAAATGAAACAAATTTCAAGTTTCATGAAGCATCATATTCATAATTCATAATGAGTTATAAACTTATAACTGCCAACTTCAAAGTTTCAAACTTCAAACTTAAATTGTCATATATTGTTTACAAAAAATATCAAATTAAATATGAAATAGTCAAGTTTCAACAGTTATAAAAAGTTAAAAACTACTAGAAATTAGAAAAGACTAGTAAATCTATTTTATCTATTGTTTGCCCTCTTGCCATGAGAAATGTCTAATTTTTGAAATTTGAGCAGATCGTGGTAATGGTAGTCTTCTAAGGCTTGGCCTTAATGCTTGTTGACATTGTCTTCCCTCAGAAAATATAATTAAAAAATGTGAATAATTTCTCTAGAAATGTTAAAGGGTATTTGTAAAGATGTAAGAATGAAGAATAATTTCTCTAGAAATGTTAAAGGGTATTTGTAAAGATGTAAGAATGAAGAGAAGATACTTTATGTCAGACAGCCACTTAAAGATAATGATCCAATAAAATATTTACACAAATTCCCAAGATGTAACCTAGAAGAAAATGAAAAAGCCCTAAACTGTGGTGTCTTGGATGAAATAATGTGAAAATTGTCAACCATAGAAATCTAGATGGTTGTAAAGATTTAAAAATCTTAAAAACGATGGCGTATTAATAAACGCTGAACACATATTGGGAAAATCACATGATACATCTAGTTTTTGGAACACATCTAACAGAATATCATCTTAAAAGATACGGTAAGATATTGTAATGTTAGGGTCACATTAGGCAGCTTAAACTGGGGCTTTGATTTTGATATCATTGTGCAAAAAGCCACATGCTTTTTTATGTGATGGCCGCTTAAGAAAAAAAATAGGATCTTGCCTAATAAAATATAGGAGTTAAAATCTTAGAGCCGTAAGTGAGTCCCTAGGGGGAGAATGGGATCTGCACTTTAGCTGAATGCTTAGGTATTCGTCATGTCCAACAAGTGGAGAACACGTAGAATGTGTTGCTAAGGAATAAATTAATTTCTTTTAAGGAAATGGGAAATTCAACCTAGAAGGCATATCATTAATTATCCAAAGTTTAAGCAATTGCATTTTCATCAGCTTGTTACCCACTTTGCCATTAAGATTGAAAAATCTCTTAGAAACAGTAGATGGGAAAATACACAAGCCCCCATCTCATGCAAGCAATATGGCCATGACCTAAAAGGGTAGAGCCATTCATGAAACATCAACAAATATTTCGGTCATCCATCACTGTCTCCAATAAGATGGCATATCTTGATTGCAAAGGACTGTCAACTTGGTTTCAATGTAAGAAAGAAGTAGGTGTAAGGCATTAACAATAGTACAAAGAATGATTTCATAATATTTAGGCCCTTTTTACAGTGGAGAGAAATTGTTGTTGAATTGAATATTGAGTTTCAAAGGGTCATATATTCTGCTTATAATAACTACAACACAATGAGTCTTAAAGATAAGCTTTTGTTTTTATTCCTTAATGAAAATTAGCCTTTACTCGTATCTTGGCAATTGATCCTTGCATAAAAGGAATATGATGTATGCTTTTCAACTAGTTTGAACAAAATCCATTCCACTTTATGGCAGGAAATTTTGTCTCAAGATTGTAAAAGACATACCTTTCCTGGGTTTACAATAAAATAATGGCCATTACCAAATGGAATTGTATCATAATATGTTAAAAAATAGTTGATACACAAATTATATTGACATTATAGTTAGGTTGGCAAATGGATGATTTAAGCAAATGGATGATTTAAGCAAATGGAGAGCAAGTAATTTCATTTAGGACCAAGTCTTTAAGCAAAAAAAACGCTCCCGAAAATGCTCCCTCCCTAAAAGAACGCTCCCGAAAATGCTCCCTTTCTAAAAAAAAACGCTCACTAAAGCGCTCCATCCCTACAAAAAAAAACGCTCCCTAAAACGCTGCCTCCCTAAAAAACGCTCCCTAAAGCGCTCCTTGAAAACAGGGAGCATTTTTCCTGTTTAGGGAGCGCGCTCCCGAAAACGCTCCCCTCGGGCCAATGAAGCGAATTGGGAGCGAGTTGGAGAGGGGGGAGAAGCTTCCCCGCAACCTTGTCCGGTAACTTGGAAATTTAACTCATATTGTGAAAGTTTCAAAGGCACTAGTCTCTAACTGATAATTTTTAAGGAATCTAATCAAGTGGCGCTTAACAATCATACTTGTTGTGTAATCTCAACCAAGTTGCTAGGCAATTCAATTGTGTCTCCTTCACTTGATGGTTCCCAACAAGTTGTTGATCATCTCATCCTTAGGGACTAACCCCCTTAGTCTGCAATTAGGAGACAACTTAAACGGAGAGAGCAAGGATCAGATTGACAGCCACTACCATGTGTGTTGTCGTATTCTGGTGTACAATGTAATATTCCTAAATTAGCACACAGCTAATTGGAATATTAAATTTTGGTTTTTGCTTCTAGTTAAAAGAATAAGAGGGTATGTAGACCCATAAATCTCCTAAGTAGGAATAAAGACACTCCTAATGTGAAAGGAGGTCATCTAAAAGTTGGATTGAAGACCCTTAGGTGTGAAAAGGGGATGGAGCATGTAGACTGGGTCAGCCTTGACCAAATCAAACAATGCTTGTATGGAAGGAGTGGAATTCATTGAGGGAGAGCGCAGTTTTGGAGGGAGACTCCATGCATGGAAATAGCTTTAATGAGTGGGGCCCAAGGTGAGGAAGCTCACCAAGAATATAAGGAAGAGGATGACAGCCATTGTGGGCATGATTGGATTATTATTTGTTGGTGGTCTGTTTAGACTTGTTGCTCTCTTCAGCTGTTTAGCTGAGATTGCAGTTTTGTTTAGCACAGAGTGTTCCCGAGCGAGAATCCCACCTCTATCCTTCAGGGACTTCTGGTGCCCACTCAGGAAGAGTATTTGCACTACATTTCCACATTCCGGCAATTGGCCAAGCTACAGCTTTCTTCAACAGCACAGTTTCTGCTTAGAGTTGTGTTATGTTGCAGGGTGCAGCAGTGGAGGGTTGAGAAACCTAACTTCTGAGTTTGTTTTCCAGTGGAGGGAGCAGCCCTTCATACGGGAGGATTGTAAGGGAGATTATTGAGCTTCATTTCATCATTTAGCATCAAGCTAAGATACTGCTATCAGTTACAGCGCAATTTCCTGAAGCGATTGCATCATTCAGTGTGCAGTGGCAGTAGAGGGTTGGAGCCCTAGTTGGGGGAGATAGATTTTCAGCAAGGGGATCAGCCTCTCATTTGGAGAATCTATAGGAGGAGTTTCTATACATTCCAGATCAGATCAGCCACCTCCTATCATCTATCCAGTTGCAGAGATTATTCAGCCCTAGGGCCATATTTGTTTTCTCTGCATTTTGTGTATTTCAAGAAACCCTTTCCGAGTTATCTTGAAAATATGTTTGGGAGCTTAGATCTCTACTCCCGGCATTATTTGAGCCATATAATATCAGATCTATGTATTGACATTTTCCAGCAGCAGTTATATCTATTAAACTGCGCTGTCTTAGCCTTGGGCATTATTGTGTAGCAGTGTTCTTCATATTTCATGTACATGTTCTCTTGAGGCTTGTTTTGCCTAACTTGAGTGACTTTTTCCTCAAGAACGTGTATACATTTTGCTGCTATAATCTTAATATGATGGCTATATGACCTTCTTACATTTATGTGTTGATTTATCACTGCTATTTCCATTCTTATGTTCAAATATTGCTGCTTCCCTATTTGGGAATATTACATACAATTTGAGCAACAACATGAACCAATTCCTAAGATTTAGGATGAGTCCCTAAAAACTAGGACTATTTCCTATAATTTAGTATCAGTTCCTAAAAGTTAGGAATTATGAAGCAGTTAACTGATGTGTTAAAGTGGAAGGCCGAGTTATTAGTCTTCTAGTGCAAGTTAATTGAGGAAAAGAACATGTGTTTGTGTCTCACATCCTTGATTTGAGATAGGATGAGTTGCATGAGTAGATAACTCATGCTAACTCAATCAATCACAAAACTCCTTCATTAGAAATTCACTAAACTTAGCCATTTGAAACACTTTAAAAGGAGGAATGAAGGCACAATTTGATTATTGTCTTGTGAGCACGAGTTGGTAAGACAAGACAACACTGGTTTGTGAGAAGGTTGCACAGGTTTGTGTGGAGCTTGTGAGAGGAAGAGTGTGCAAAAGAAACTTGTGCACAAAATTATTGTGATGAAGAGTTCCCTTCGGTAGTGCACATAGAAATAAGGAGGAAATTCCCATTTAATAGGAGCACCTATTGCACAAGGATTTAGGGAGCAGATCAGGCTATAGCAAGCTTGTTTTTCAAGCCTAGGCAAGGCAGGGAGAAGGGTGTATTCTCTATTGAAAACAAAGAAGTACTGTAAGAGATCAATCCTCAGTTTCTATCAATACTATTCTCAACAAACAGAGGGTTTTCCCAGTTGGATTCCCTAGAAAAACATTGTGTTTGTATTGTGTGATTGTTGTTATTTCTGTTCCTATTCCACTGCAAAGTTTAGAAGAGAAATTCTATGTTTATATGAAAAGAAATTATATTTCATATTGTTCATATTAGCAGTTGCAGAATTTCATGGATTTTCTACTCTCTGAATTCATCCTGAACCAAAACATTGGAAAAGTGTATGAGAATAGATTGTCTTTTCAAAATTTGTACCCAAGCTATATAAATGAACAAAATTTTGAATTCTGTGAATATGTAAACCCCACGAACGAGTGGTTTGATGATTGATCATAGAAGCCCTACTACCCAGGATGATGATGACATTTTTAATTTTTCAAAAGATCAAACAGATGACCTGGATAGAAAGCAGAGACAAATCAGTAGCCTTAAATGCAGATTCAGGTCATGTCTTGACAACCAATAACAGCAATCAAATTAGACAATTAAAAGGACCTCAGTAACTTCCAGCTATGCAAGAATTGTTCAGAAACAAGAAGATGTTCCAAGGCCCCCTCAGTTATCAAGCAAAACCTGGATGCATGATGACCTGCAGCAGTGCCCAGATTTTGATACCTGGAAAAGAACTAAAATCACTTGAAGAATTCAACTTGTGACATGGCTGAGGCTCCAAAAAACCAGCTACTTGGTGCTGCAAATATTTTTGAGGAACAGGTTACAGCTTTTAAACAATTTGATGGAATGATATTTACCAACATTCAAACACACCCAATCTAAACATGGATGAACAGTTCACTAGCAGTCTTGCTCCCCGACACAAAAACTGGTTGAATAATAAAGAGAATAGTCCTGGCTTTGCTGCCTCTGAAGAAACCACTCGGAGAAACAAGCCTTCATCAAAATTTTGTCTCATGGTGATCTATGCATGCGATGTTTGCCAGACTCACTCTATTATCTCACGTACTCTTAAATTTATCTTATCTTATTAGATTAATGTCAAAACATAAACGAAATTGTAAATGTGTAAAGAATTATGCTGACCTCTGTGGTCGTCTTCAAAATGCTGACATGAATGATGCAAGATTTGGAAAGGTAAACTATGGTGGAGAAGGATCATTTGATACAAATTTTGTCAGAGGCTCCAGCATATAAATAGTTTGGCTTTGATATTTCCCTCTTTTGGATGATGATCAAATAGAGAGGAAAGGGCCATTGTACACTAGAAATTTAGAAGTGGCTACTCTGGATCACATATTTCACTTTAGCAAATTCATTTGTGACATATATCAAATTCTGAGGTTTTTATACACTCCCAAAAAGAGCACATGTAACAAAATGTAACGAAGGTGGCCTAATCAAGCTTACTGTTGAGATGCTAAAAGTAGGGACAGCCTTGTTCTTATTTGGATGACACAAGATGTTAATGACTTCTGTGGCCTCAATACTCTGAAAGATCGAGATGGTTCTTTTTCTTGCAATTAGGAATTGAATTCCAGTAACGTGTTATAGTGGTTATGTTATTGAGCACCATTGTGATGAAAAATCATTCAGCATTCGTTAAGAAGTACATGAATTGTGATCAACATAGAATCATTAGGCCTCCAATGGCATCAAGTGTGAAAGCTGACACTTGTTTTTAGAACATATACAATGACGAGATCACAAATGCTAAAGGAATGTGAAAGTAAGGATAGGAGTAGATATGATTGCTATCATTGCTTTTACCTGAAGTTCATATGGCAGCTTTTCAACACAGAAGGTTACCTGGACACTTTAACAGAAATATGCCAGATGTAGAATTGCTCAGAGCTAGGAATTTGAATTTGATTTCTCTTATCAAACTTCAAATTCAGAGGATGTTCGCTGTCTTTGGAGACTTGAACCTATTCAAATTAACAACGAGGCATCTGATGCTAGGGCTAGATGGGACCTATAAGACAGCTGTTACAGCCCCAGTAGCCGTAGCTCTACAAATTCTTACAGTAACTCTTGAGAGCTATGACTTGAATTGAAATTCAAAAAGGAGCCATCAAGACGCATGCCATTGATGTTTATGAATGAAGACAAAGTGCAGAGTTATCACTGGGTTGTCTGAGACAAGGATCAATAGAACAAGTGAAAACATCCTTGAAATCAAATTGTTGTTGTCTGAGCTGAACTTGTTGGATCTATGCCAATCCTTGTATTAAATCCTAGCTATGATATTATCAGTCATGCCTAAGAGATTGGAGTGGGACCATGGTTCAAGACAAATCTGATATAGTTCATGAAATTGTAGCTCGTGAGATTCAAAAAGAACAGCAGAAACTTACAGAGGAACACTCTCATATTCCTCTTGTTAATACAAAGGATTTGTGTTATTTAATATGTATACACTTGTGCAACATTTAAGCAATTGATGAGCCAACCAAAGACAGAGACATGGACCAACCAGGTCTAATATTTTGGACTGACCTCTCTTTTGGCACACTGGATTGGGTCAACTTCAAATGCACCTAATGCTCTGAACCAAATTTTGACATATATAATGAGGGCTGACCTATGAAGATATAAATGATGATATTGTTTTGAGAGGAATTGGAAGGCCGACTTTTCCACTTGAAGAGACTTATCAGGGTCCATATCAGGGCATTTTGTGATTGGATATATATACTTTATTGATCATGAATATTGTTCCCTCCTTTTGGAGATTGGACGCTGCCACCTTGAACAGCCTTTGGAGGCTTGAAGTCGCCACCTTGAAGGGCCTTTGGAGTCTTAAAGCTACACACAAAAGGCCTTTGTTCCCTCCTTTGGAGGTTGGATGCTGCCACCTTGAAGAGCCTTTGGAGGCTAGATGATATGCCCAAAAACCCTTTGTCCCTCATTTGTTGAAGTGTCCCCTTCTTTGAGGAGTGTTTTGATGTAGATATTGCACATTTGGCTTTAAAAAACCCATTTTTTATATCTTAAAATTGATTAATCACAGAAGGGCACCTTGTCCCCCTCCATATGCTAGATTAGAGGTTTTCAGCTTAAAAAATATTACTTTAATGTAAGGGAAGTTCAGAATCTCCTCTATAAATAGAGATGCACTTGCTCTCATTTTGTCTTGGTTGGCTTGGGGAAGAAATCCCTTAGCAAGTCTATAGAAGGATGACTTGAGCATCCATTTGGAGAGGCCTTATTGATGTAGACAGTTTTCTTTTCATGGGTAATGCATGCATGCCAATTGAATAAACTATCTTTTTTTAATCTTGTTTAAGTTGACAGATAATGTTTATTAAGTATTCACCAAATTAATTCTTAGTATTTGATCTCATTGTCTTCTTTGAACCAAATTCCACCAAGTTCTTTTGAGGTGACTCGCGTAAAAGCTCCCTCCCTTATTTGCCCTTGAAGATTGTAGGATGCCTTGGTCAAACTTCTAAGGGACACAAAGCAACGTCTCCCTTAGTCTTTGAACCTAAATCAGTTCCAATTTCTCTTCAAGTGTTTCAGTTATGTAACTCTATATGCCCCAAAAATATATTGGCCAGCTAAGGCACTGATCTTCTATCACCCATCACCTTTTTCCTTTTAAAAATCCTTTAACCATTTTGTTGGGGTTATTCTTCAAAAGCACCTTGTAATTTATTGCTCACGAGATCTTTCTTGAGCATGTCTTGGTTGACCTAAGCCTTCCAATCAGTCATAGGACCCTTTGAACTCAAATATGGAAATTACCTACAAAGCCCTAAAAACCCTAGCAATCCTATCTTAGGGAGAACCCCCTTTGAGCTGAAGGAGTCAACCAAAAGTGAGAAAAGGTTTGGTGAACCATCGAGATCTATTGATATAAGTGGAAGGGGCTATTGTCTTCCCTTTTCACCGAAAGATTGTTGCATTGCTTCGGAAAAACTGATAATTTAGACTCAACGTTTGAAGCTTCCTACTCCTCACCCTATGTCACTAGGTCTGGAATCTTCTTAAACCTATGCTTACCACTTGGGAAAGCAACCTTGGCATGCTTGCCAAGCGTCCAACCTTTACATACACCATGCTAATCAACACTAAATTGTAGAAGATATGTGACAATCTTCCATAGAATAAGCAACATTTTATGAAGCAAGTGCCCCATGCTCTTGTGCCATTGTTATGCACCAAGGCTCAAACAGGTTTACCCTGCAACCTATTGAAATTACTTTCTCTAGCCCCTATTACCTCAAATGTGTCTAGGCTAGATTCCTTTGCTCTAATAAGGACTTGCCAGTTCTTGAACTCCACAGCAAAGCCTTTATCTTCTACCAAAACTAAAAGCAAATTCTTCATGAGACTTGTTACAAACAAAACATTGTTAAAATCCAAGGAATTCCCTGACTCTAGCCGAAAGGGAATAGTACCAACTCCTAGTTTTCTACTTGGCATATTCATCAAGCTCAACCTATCATCCTAAGTCGTCCTCCAAACTAGAAAATATTTGTTGTGTTAGTGGTACCCATTAAGTTTGCTTTGAATTCATATATATAAATATAGAAAATATTGAATTCATAAGATGATACATCAAAATGGAGGGCTACATTAAATATTCATTTGGGGATACCTCAAACCCCTTTCCAAAAGGTTGTGTCTTTCTATGAATATTAATTTATTTTTCTTTACTTCATTATTTTATTTTTTTTAATTACACATATTATTATTTTTATATAGCATTACCTCCCTCCCTAGATATGCTTTGTCCTCAAAGCAATGGTAGCAAAGAATGTTAACAAAAATTATGACTCCCAAGGCACATCCTCTTCTAATAAGTACTTTCATTTATCGAGATATGGTTCTAATGTAACTCTTCCTTTGTCATCCAATGCAGGAGGTATTGCTTGTGTGGTTTGGTGTGCTCAATCTCCCTTTCAAGTGGTAGCTACAAAGGTTGATCTCGGATTATCATTTTGTGTTATTGAATTAACTTTTGAATCTCGGGTTATTTGCAATAAATGAATTCTGATGCGAGTATTTCCATTTGGTGGCATTGTACAATATATGTTAGTGCTCATTTTCAAATTGACTTCAACATCTAATAGGAAGATGTAATTTGATTTTCAAGTGTTTGGGATCCATATAACTTGTATCTTTCCCCTTGCCATCTAAACTTTATAAAATGTTTTGTTATGGTTAGCAAAATAAGTGCCTAATGTTTGAACTTTGTAGCCATTGGACTCCTAAGACTACATCTACTACTCCCACGGGTACAATGTAAAACTGGACTCTAGGTTGTAGTCTTGAATTTGAAAATTAGCCTTGTGGCATTTCCCCACATCTTCGATTATTTTTCCATGGCATTAGACAATACATGCTAGTGCTCATTTTCAAATTAACTTCAACAACTAATGGGAAGATGCAATTTGATTTTAGAGTGTTTAGGATGGGATATCACTAGTATCTTTTCCCTTGCCATCTAAATTCTATAGAATATTTTTTTATGGATGGCAAAACAAGTGCCTAATGTTTGAACTTTGTAGCCAGTAGACTCTTTTAAGACTACACCTACTCCTCCCAAGGGTACAATGTAAAATTGGGACTCTGTACTCCTGATTTTGTAACTTAACCTTGTGGTATTTCCCAACATCTTCGATTATTTTTCTGTCTACTATCATGACCTTCATATAATATCAATTAGAACCATTACATTGCTCTTTTTGAAGTGCTCTTTCAATTTTAATGTCTATGATTGGGCTACTCATGTTATGGCTAAGAGTGATATTTGTGGTGCATTTCCATTCTCTAAATTTGGGAAAACAAATTGAGGATCCTGGGCTTCTCATTTAATTCATGTTTGAATCAACTTTCACTCCACATTTATATAAACTTTTGGTATCATTTCCTTAGAAACATTTATGACCGAGGTCCCATTTTTCTCCACAATGTGGAAGGTTTCTAGGTGTCATGCCCCTAGGGACTCTACATAGATACAAGGAGTTCTTGGCACACCATGATCCCTAGCTGTGCGACATTGACATGTTTCACAACCAACTAATACTAGCGTAGTAGTACTTCACCCAAAATATGCCTCGCAAATCAATATTTGTATATAGCATCCTATATGCTACTTAGCAAAATGTCTTATAACCTCAATATAGAACCAAGTGAATCATTGTCATTTCATTTACAATTTAGTGCAAATATCTTGTTTTAACAATAGCATGTAATTCATCAAACATAAACTTCATCTCATAACATCTTCATCAACATATATCATCTACATGTATGTATAAGAATGCTACAATAAAGTCACAATCACAATGCTCATATACCATACGTATACACCATGTAATAGGACACAATAATTATGTGAATAGAAGGGTCATCAACCCAACCCAAGACTCAATATATTATAATGAATCTTTCTACAAATGTTGTACACCAATCAAGGTCGAAGCCTTCTCCAAGACCCGAGTATGGTTTCCCAAACCAACCCTCAAAATACACTACAACATCCCCAAAGAATACCACAATACAAGGTGTACCCTCTTAGGGTAAGACTTAGGTTCGCAACCCAGCCCAAAAGTAAAACATTATATGCTATACAAAAGCCTCACAACGATTACTCACCAGAAACCTTCTCTCCCAATCAGCCCACAAAACAACTCCAAAATTACCCCAAAAAAGGGACTAGGGTTCTTGCAACCCTACTGTCACACCCGATAAGATTGCAAAGCAACCCAAAGGTAGTTTTCAACCCTTCCTTCAACCTATAACTTCTATCCCCGATCCTGTAACCCTTTTGCACCTTCGTCCTGCTTTTCCCAAGCTGATGCAACCAAAACCATTCAAGAAAAAGCCCTTAACACCTCAATCCAAACCTCCTCTTTCTCACGAGTGGGACAAACCTTCGGCCCTACATACAAGTTGCTTCTTCCTTGTTTAGACCTGCAATATTATCTCAGGATCAAACGCGAAGTCCCTCTAGCTTACTTCCCTTTCCCACTTCCAAATGGTAGTATTTATAAAGGTTTTTATGGGCCATAGGGTAATTGGCAGGTTGCAACCCTTCATATCCCACCCTAGTTGCCTTGTGGGTAATCCCAATGGGATGACGGTCCAATATAACTCCCACACATATGATAGAGCAACTCCATGTCGTTGTACTTAGCCCTAGGTCCTCTTTATGCTTGGCCACGTCCACTCTTTTACGGTCCCAATCCACCCTACAATCATCCAAGCCACTCAATTCTCTATCATTTGAGTGAACTTCACCTCTGTGTGTTTGGGGCATGTTGCTTGGTCGTGCCACGCACTTATGGTGCTCATGCCACAATGCCAACATGTTGTGTGCTTCTTCCTGTGCCCAACGGGAACCCCCAAATCTATTTTTCACAACTCAATTGGGTGACACAACCGCGCCTCTCAATTATGTGTCATCATTCTTGGTTTAATTGATGCTTAGGGCCCATGCTCAACCATCAACCAAATCCTCATATCGATGACTATTTGTAATATGAGCATCATAAATGGTGCGATGGGGATGTCGTTCTTGACACGCACCCGATTAAAGGCATGCCCAACTCCAAGGCCTAACATCCTCCCCCACTCAAAGGTATTGTCATTGTCTCAAGTTTGTTGTACATATGCAATGCCAAAACCAAAAACCATAACCCATAAAACCTTTCACCCGATATGCCACCCTACTTGTCTCTCTCTAACCGATCTTTGATAGCCTCTATTAGTCTTCTCTTAGCAAGCTCAAGGGTTTGCCCTACCACAAAACTGTTTGAGCTTTCTCTTTCATACTCCGACTTTGAACTCTCCCTCACACTCCTCTTTTTCTTCTCTTCACAACTTGCCTCCACAACTTGTTACTTGTTTCCTCCATCATATGTTCCCTTGCATATATACATGAACTCTAGTCGATTCCTTTATTGTGTCCCTTCAATTTGATCAAGTTCAGCTCAACCACTCGCAGTTCACCCTCCACATTGGTTCACACATGCACTACATGATTTGGTTTGAATCAATGTGCTCTCCCTTCACTCAGCTCGTTCTGCTACCCAACTCCATTCGAGCCATCTCTTCGATTGCATGGTTTTACAGAATGCTCCTTGGTCCTGTTGTGCCTTTAGGGCACCCGTACCACCAAGCCATTGTGCACACTTCAAAAGGAAACCCCAAATCTCAATTTTGTGACACCTAAGTTGGTGCACACTCACCCAACTTCTGTTTCATTACATTATTTGCAATATCATCATCGTGAATGGTGCAATGGCAGTGTCATTCTCTATTCGATACGAGCCAACGACTCATGTGCATTTAGTGTGTGGATGAGACATGGACACGCCCTAGCACCTGACACAAGGATTTCCAATATATGTAGTCTAGCTTTCCATCTTGAGAAGAGCTTATCGAATCTTTGTAATGAAGATTTTTCAAACTTTTTTCTATTGCATTTGCCTTATGTATTATTGTTTCCATAGTTGTAATATCGTATAGTTTTAATTCATTTTGAATGTGCGATTTAAGATCAATTTTATATAACACCAAAAATGTATCCATACAAAGAATCCTCCAATCCCCTCCCAAGGAAAAGATTCCTCCCTAAGATACCTTAGTATACCCATCAGCTTCAAATCCTCCTCCCCTCTTATACTGGCAGTCGATGTTAGAGAAAATTATTCAAAATTCATCAAATGGGGAGCTCAATGGCTTAGCCCAACTAGGAGACTAGTTCTTTGAAAGGTTGAATTATCTTCCCTCCCCGTTTACCTATTTTTGCCACAATAACCCTACCTATTTTTGCCACAATACCCCAACGGGAGTCCAAAATGAAATATCAAAGGAATCGTGGAGACTTCTTTAAGAATGCGACAAAGCAAATTCAAAGAGATTTCATCTAGTCAATTGTGGAACTGTGAAGACTCCCATTAATCATTGTGGCCTAGGTTGCGAAACATCTATCCTTCGTGAATTTAGAAATGAGAGAAAAGTTATTGTGGAGACATGATAAGAAACTATGATTGGTGGAAGCAAGCCTTATATCATCAACAAGAGGAAACCCAAATCTAGAAATTAATCGCAATAGCAATCCCCCTTATCCAGAATCAACTAACATGGATTCCAAGTAACGTTAAGAGTATTAATATTTAAAAATATGGCAATATGGGATCTCCTCCTTTAATGAATTCTCCCTCCCTCACCCCCCTTCGACCTTGGTTCTCCTAAGCAAGGAAGTATTCCTTGTTTGATATCTCAAGGTAGAACCTAGCTAGGCGCTAGATTGGTTGGGATTTAGCCCCATCTCTCCCCGCCTTCATCACCTCTCCCCTGCGCTCCTCTTTGTGTTAGCAAGCTATGCCCAGAGGTATTTTTTTGATGAGGATTCCAGAGGTTGGGAAAGATCATCATATAATGTGGTACCAATGTAGAACAACAGCAACTGTGGCACTATTTGTTTATGGTTTGAAAACAAAGCATATGAGAAATGGGGAAAAGGCAACTGAGATTGTGGTTGTATAGACGTTACTTGTTCTAATACCAAATGGTACAAATTAAGTTTGCTCTTAAATGGAAACAATAATATTTGATATATATAAAACACTCAAGTGAATAAGATAATACATGGAGAAGGAGAATGAGTTTGGCAGCTAGGGTTCCAAGGGATCTGTGCCAGAGTCGCCTCGATGGGAGGTCCTAGGCGTTTGCATGGTACC
Organism: Pinus albicaulis; assembly: GCA_034641835.2. Lineage (NCBI taxonomy): Eukaryota > Viridiplantae > Streptophyta > Pinopsida > Pinales > Pinaceae > Pinus > Pinus albicaulis. The sequence continues at coordinate 1,353,999,245 of CM076572.1, read as the reverse complement.
CGTGGAAGCTCCCATGACACCAGAAGACAATTCACGACAGAAGGTTGGATAGGGGAGTTATTAGCCACAAAATTTGCGTTGGATGACTCGTGAAATAGCAAAGAAGGAGCTCAAGGAAGTTTTTGGTTATTTGGGTTAATCAATAGCACATACCTATTACAGGAGCTAACAGTTGCTGGAGTAGTTTTTTTGTTTACATTCTCCACTAGCAAGCGGATATGGTTAGTCCAAGAGACTGTGTTGATTTGGATCCCAAACTGGAGGATATCGTATCAGTTTGGGGTTGGAGCCAACTAAACAGAACTTGGATAAGGTCAAGCCTCCACCTCGGTCGTCAGCTGGAAAGATGGGAGTTACAGGGTTTGAAAGGAGTCCCAAGGGTGGTTTTGGTTTCACAGTTTCAGAGAAGCCAAATAGAGCATCTAAGGAGGGTTGAGCTCTGACAGCGGTTCTCGGGAGGTAAAGAAGTTATCAGCGGATCCAGTGATCCAGGCAGTTGGGGAGTTGGCAGGGAACCAAGTTGTTCTAGACGTTTCTGGTTATTTTGAACCCTTTTTTTTACTTGGGAGGCCTTGAAGACATTGTTCGAAGCGAGTTCAATGTGGACCAAGGGAGCGGGTTCAAGGAATGAAGGTCTAAAATCATGTCTGGTTGCGAGGAACCAGGTTAAAGAAGGGGGCTCAACTCAAAGAGTTGACAGAGCAATGACATGGAATTTAGGTCCTCGTGCAAGGGAGGAGGAGGCTCTAAACTCATCAAAATTTCGAACATACCCAATCAAGGGAGTTTCTTGAGGTTATCGAAGGAGAGCGAAAGTCGATGGCTTCTTATGAATCACCAAGGAAATCAGGGGAAGGAGGAGGTCGTGATTTTTCACGAGACCCACATGGCCATGGGCTTGGGGAAGATCAAGGGCTCGGCCTTTTCGCGTCAGAAGGGAGGGGCACAAATCACAGGGATTCAGTTGATTTAGGGGAATCCTTTTTTCAGTCTGTGCCAGTAGAGGAGAGGTTAGACAAGATCTTTGAGGATCAAGAATATGAGCGGGAAGAGCAGGAAAACTCGGTATCAGGGGAGGGAAGAATGGAAAAACTAGAGGAGCGAAGAGGAAAAAGGAGAAAGTGATCAAGAAAAGGCCAAAATGCCCTAAATTGGTCCTTGGAGTTGATATTCAATTGAACAAGGCCATGGAAGCCTCAGAGTTGATCTTAGCGGGGATAGCCAAAGGTAGATGCTACTCGACTCAATATATATTAGAATGGATTGGCAAGGAATGGAAAGGAGCGTCGGAGGTCCAAGTAGAAGTGATTATACTAACGAGGGGTTAGTTCATAATTCGCTTTAGCAAAGGGGAGATGCTCGAATGGGTGCTCGAGCGAAATTGGTGCTTCGAGATATCCCCCATCTTTTTCAAAAAACGGACATTGTCATTTGATGCCCAAAGGGAGACACTAGAGGAGATACTAGTCTGGGTGCGGCTCCTGCCGCTACCACCACAGTTATAACAAAGTATGTCTTCGGGGCCATCAGGAATGAACTAGGTACTTTCCTGGAAACAGACATGACATTTTTGGAAACAAAGAGCAGAATTGTGGCTCGAATACTGGTTAAGTTGAACCCAAGGGAGAGATTAGCGAAAAAAATAAATCTCCAGCTTCAAGTTTATACTCATTCTTAGATTATTGATTATGAAGAATTGCCTTTCAGATGTCATTGTTGTCATAAACATGGCCATTTGGCGAGGGATTGCCCCATGGGTTTCCATCGGAGAAGGTGTTAAAGGGAAGAACCGAAGACCGATGAGCGGGTGGCTCTGGAGGAGGAGGATATGGGACATGTAGCAATTGAGGTAGACCAGAGGGGTCCTAATCTGAAAGCAATGGAGATCGAGGGGATTCAGATGCACCAACAGGGGACTCAAGTAAGGATGGAAAACGATCGACATCAAGATGCTCAAGACGAAGTGGTCCACATCGAACCTGCTCCTCTGTCTGTCGATATTCCTTTTCCCTCTATTACCTCTCTATCTGAGTCAATGCTTTATTTTTATGATCCAGCATTAAGGCCTGGTCCTTCCAAGCCATGGTCATCCTCTATGATAACCAATTGTGAAGTTTTGAATGCCTTGGATAGCATCATAACTCCAATCCTTGTCCTTAGTCTGGCAGTGTCCTCCTCTTCAGACCTCCCCAGCTTATTAACCATGCCCTTGTCTTCGATAGGATGCCACTATAATCTGCGGCCTATGGACAAAAAAGACCTCCTGCCCCTCCCCTTTGGAGGGTTGGGGAACCCTCGGGAGCCCACTCTGCCCCGAAAAGCTAGAGGCAGGAAATCCAATATCTCGAAAGCCAAGTTGAAAGCCAAACTAGACATAGCAGACAGGAAGCAACTATCTTTGTAAGGAGTGCTTAGAGCAACGCAGACCCCAGAGGTGGTTTCCAAATATCGTCCTTTCCTACAATTGCAGAGGTCTTGCTAACACCCGTAAAAAGTTGGCTCTTAACCAGTTATTCACATCCTATTGTCCTGATGTTATTATGTTACAAGAAACCCTTGGGGACTAGGAATGTGGTAAAGGCATCTTTGTGTAAAATGATGCCTGGATGGTCTTTTGTGACCATGGATGCAAAAGGAAGATCAGGGAGGCTTACGGTCGAGCTTAAAGACAGAACCATAAAAATTCTTAATTCCTAGGGTTCTGAAAAAGTTTTGGGGGTAGAGATCTTCTCATCCAATTTAGGGTTGAATCTATCTATCCTAAATGTTTATGGCCCATGTCATGATAGGGTCACATTTTGGAATTCTTTGTTCCTTAAATCGTTTATGAAGGCCCCAAATTTGGTGGTGGGAGGGGATATGAACTTTTCTTTGGGAATGTATGAGATTTGGGGGCCTCATGCCCAAGCGGATCCCCTGGGAGACTGTTTTGTGAACAAAATAATGATGGGGAAACTTCTTGATGTAAACTTGATTAAGGCTTCTCCAACCTAGAAGAACAGGCAAATGAGAGATGCGCGAGTAGCCAAGAGACTGGCTTGTTTCCTGCTGATGGTGGATTTGGTCAACTCCTTAACCTTCTTCAAACAATGGAATGGATCAAGGGGCAATTCTAATCATTTTCCCATCATCCTAGAACTAAAAGGGACTTGCAGAAAGCCAAGCACTCCATTCAAATTCAATCCTGAATGGCTAAAAGATCACGCATATAATGCATTAGTTAAAGACATAAGGAGGCTTGTGACAGCTGATCAGAGTCAGTCGCTAGCCCACATTTTCATGGGAAAACTTAACCGGATGAAGCAGGCAACAGTAGCACATGGGCAAAGGAGAAAAGGATTAGTGAAGAAGTTGAGCTTAAATTCATAGAGGAAACTCTGGAGACCCTAGAAAGTCCAGAGAGGGATGGTTATGAGATAGAAGAAAAGAAAGAAAGGATCAAACTGGAAACCTCTAAAAGGATGCTACTGAGCAAAATTTAGGAGCAGCGGAGACTCAAAAGTAGAGTTATATGGCGCTCTACTGGAGACAAAAATACCAAATTCTTTCAGAACTATGCAAAAGGCAAGAAGAACTGTAATACTATCCAGGAAATGCAGAGGCTAGATGGGGGGATAGCTAAGTCCTTTGACGAGATAGTAGCCCTGGGAAGAGATCACTTCAAAGGTTTGTTCAGAGCCCCAGAAAAAGCCACTATAGCAGAAGTGATTCAGGTGGCCCAACTCTTCCTTAGATAAGCGAAAGATGAGGAAAATGAAATGCTAATATATTCGGTTACAAAAGGAGAAGTCGAAGGAGTACATAAAAAAATGCAGAGAGATAACAGTCTGGGGCCAAATGGGTGGACGACAAAATTCTTCCGACATTTTTTTGAGCTTATAGGGGATGAACTAACTAGGGTGGTGGACGAATCGAGAGTTAGAGGATCAATACATGAGCCTTTTAATTCAACTTTCCTAGCTCTCATCCCCAAAACTGATGATCCAAAGGCCTTTGAGGAATTCAAGCCCATTTCATTGTGTAATTGCATTTACAATATCATAGCAAAAGTCATAGTTGTTCCCCTAACACCTATACTCTCCAAGAACATCTCAAGAGAGCTATTTGGATTCTTGGATGGTAGACAGATTCATGAAGCCATCGGAGTTGCTTAAGAAGCCATGCACAAAATGAAAAAGAGCAATAAAAAAGGGATTATTTTGAAGATAGACCTCTCCAAGGCCTATGACAGAATTAGTTGGATAGATCTTCGTCTACATTTAACCCATCTAGGGTTCAGCATTGGCTTCATAGATTGGGATATGGGATGAATTTGAAATGTAAGCTTTGCAGTACTAATAAACAGAGCAGCCTCCCCCTTTTTTCATAGTCAGAGAGGGCTAAGGCAAAGATGTCCTCTATGACCATTCTTGTTTTTATTGGCTGTTGAAGGTCTCAAACAGTTAAAATTATTGATGCAAAGAGAAGGGGGTGATAAAAGTGATAGAAGTAGCTACCAATTTGTTCATTACCCACCTCCTTTTTGTAGATGATATTCTGATGTTCAGTGATGGGGCTTGAGAGGACATCCAATAGCTGAAAATTACACTTGATCTTTTCTTAAAAGCGACAGGAATGAGCATCAATGAGCAGATATATTCCATAGCTTATGAGGGTTGCTCGGTGGCAAAGATAAATAGAGTAACTTCAATCCTCCCATTCGTAGCAAAGCCTACAATGGACAGTTTCAAATACTTGTGTTTCCAACTAAAGCCGGACAACTATAGAAAACACAACTGGAACTGGTTGCTGGCAAAAATTGAGAAGAGGATCAATCACTAGAGTTTCAAGTGGTTGTCAAGGGCTAGCAGATTGGTATTAATCAAATCATTTCTAATGGCTATTCTGGTTTAATGGATAGCTCTCACATGTGTACCAAAAGGCGTTTTAGCTCAAATCAAGAGGGATGTGTGGGCAATTGTTGTGGGTTGGATCAAAAGAGAAGGGTGTTCTTCCACGGGTTGCTTGGGACAAAATCACTATCCCAAAGGCTTGGCGAGGTTGGGGTATAAAAGACCTCCCTATTCTTGCATCTTCACTAGCTGCAAAATCAAGGTGGCGGTAGATAACATTGGAAAACTTGTCGACAATGTTAATTAAGAGAAAATACATGGATCCTGAACCTCTGGAGGAGTGGATTCGTAGAGCTAATAAAAAACTTGCTAGTTCATCTTCAATATGGAAGGCTAAACTGGAATCAATCAGCATAATTGAAGAAGGTCTTGCATGGATGGTCGAGAATGGAGAAAAGGTTAGAATTAGGGATGAACCGTGGTGGGGTGTAATGAGAATTATGCTCTCCCAAGGGAGATTACAAACTTCTTTACAATCATGGAATTACTTTTCTCAACCAAATAGCGAATCCTAATGAGACATTGCTCTGGCAACAGGGTTGGAAATCAGTTGAAGCTCTCCAAATTCAACCACGATGGGGAGAAATATGGCAGTCATATATTAGCGATTTGAATCGGTCAAATGTCAGGTTAAGAGACCACCCAGAAGAGCTTCAATGGGTTCATGCCCCGAATGGACATTACTCCCCAAAATATTGCTATGATTTCCTGTAAATTTACGAAGATGTTCTATGCTTGATGTAACTTTACTTTATACCCGATATCAAATAGCAATCACATAAACCTGAAAGTAAAATGTTTATAGAACATACCAATAGATCGACAGAAGACAAGCTAAAAATATACTTAACTTGATCAACAGAATATATGTGTGTGGTGCGTTGCGGCGGTCAACAGAATGCTTCAACCATCAAAGTCTCCTCACGATCAGCCAACCAGAATGTGTCACACAACCCTCTCAGACAGCTTCTACAACGGTCAACCCAAAGTCAACAAAAGTCAACATTGTCCAGTCAACAATCAACACAAAACAACAACATCAAAAAGTCAACGCGACCAAGTCAAAGTCAACATCTAGCCTCGATTCTTGTGCCAAAAAATGCAGATTGAGGAGATTGAAGTTTTGGGAGAGTTTTGGGTCAAGTTGACCAAGCATTGACCAAAGTCAATGCTCGTCAAATTTGTGCTGAAAAACCCTAGAACAGTCTAAAACCCTAACTGTTGGTTTTCCCACGTGTGAGTGAAGAGAAGCCTCCAAGATGATGATCGAACCAATCAAATGCAGAGAGAGAATGTGTGATGAGTGATGGTGAAAATGACCTCCAACGTTGACCTATATATATCCATCAGTGAGGGTGTGTGACACATCTTTTGGGGCTCCAAGCCTACATTACAATTCTAGCCGACCTTGCACATAAGTGGAATTAATTCGAAATAAATGTTTTTCTCATCAGATAGATCGATCTTGCACCTCTCTTTAAGAGGAATCCAATAAAAATATTGGTATTGTCATCTAAGCATCACAACATGGAGTTTGGACCTAGTTGCCCAAAATTAACACTCCCTCTCAACTAGGGAGAACATCCACCTGTGCCATCCAAACATCGTGCGTCATCCCACCGTACCTTGCTTTGCTGGCTTCTTTATTTCAGAACAAAAGGTGAGTCACAAAGACATCACTCTCGGCTGACAAAATCAGCTCAGAGGTCTGAAACCTCTATAGGACTCAAAGGAGTCACATACCAACTCAAAGTTGGTTTAACTGACCTAAAGTTAGTTGGAGGTCCGAAACCTCACTAGACTTGATCCCAAATCAAGTGGCTGGACACGTGCCATCCTAGACATAGAGAGTACAGCAATCTTCGATGCGTCCATCGGTCTTGCTATTGGTCTCTAGCTTTTCCCACCTCATTGGCCAAGATGAGAGGTACTTCCCATGAGTTCGGGACTCCATGGGTAGGATGCATATGAGGCACAGATCAAAGAGAGGTGAAACAACTCAATAACATAAAGGTGGGGCAGAAGCGCATCAACAAGGTTCGGCAAGCCTAGCCCTGTGGTTGCTTATAGCTCCAAGAAGCTATCCCCAAACCCCCCTGGAGCTCCCAGAGCTCATCGTCCAACAGGACCCTCAGAATAGGGTCATTCCACGATTCCAAGATTCTCACGAAAGGTTAGGAACTTGACCTTCTCCAAGGGCTCTGTGAGAATACCCATGATCTGCTCATCAGTTCCTATATGATCGAACCTTACGACGCCTTGTTGTACCATATCCCAGATAAAGTGGTACCTGATATCAATATGCTTGGATCGACCATGGAACACAGGATTCTCTAACAAACGAATCCCACTCTGGTCATCACAGAGGATAACGGTGTTATTTAGCACATGCCCAAATAGCTCACTAAAGAGCTTTCGCAACCAAACAGCTTCACAACAGGCCATACTCATTGCAATGTATTCGGCCTCAGCAGTGCTCAAAGCCCTTGACTTCTGCTTCCTACTCATCCATGATATCGAAACAGACCCAAGTGTGAAATAGCATCCAGATGTGATTTTGCAATCCACCACACTGTCAGCCCAATCGACATCAGTATATCCATGGAGTCTCAAAGTCCCAGAAGTGTATCTCAGCCCATGGTTTATCGTGCCCCGAATATATCTCAACAAGATTCTTGTCACCAACCCAGTGAATGTGATGAGGATCAACCATGTGTTGACTCAAAGTGTTCACTGCAAAACATACGTCCGGACGGGTGTTCACTAAGAACATCAGGGCCGCTATGAGTTGACAATACTCATTAGGATTTGCTAACAAGGGCCCAATAGCGCTTCCACTCAACTTCTTAAAATTGAGCTCCATCAATGTCGACACAGACTTACAGTTCACCATTCCAAATCTTTCCAGCAACTTCACAATGTATTTTCCTTGAGAGAGGAAAATCTCACCAGGTCTCTGCCGAACCTCCAGGCCTAGGAAGTAATGCATCAGTCCTAGGTCCTTCATCTCGAACTCAGAAGCAAGCTCCCTCTTACACTGATGACTGAGAGGGTCAACATCTGTCAGGAAGAAATTGTCCACATAGATAACCATAATGAGAGGCTTTTCCCTATCAACCTTAAAGTAAAGGTTCAGATCAACATTACTATGAGTGAAGCCCAACTTCATCAAGTAGTTATCTATCCTCTAGTACCAAGCCCTGGGGACTTGCTTCAACCCATAGAGGGCTTTCTTCAACCTGCATACATGGGTGTATCTATCCTGGACTTCGAACCCCGGAGGTTGCTCCACATACACCTCTTCCTTTATTGAACCATACAGAAAGGCGGTCTTCACATCCATCTGATGAAGATTCCATCCTTGTGTAGCAGTAAGGGCTATGATAGATCGAATGGTGGTATATCGGGCCATGGGTGCAATATGTCATCATTGTCTATGCCTTTCTTTGAGAGAAGCCACGGGCAACGAATCTTGCCTTGAATTTTTGAGCACTACCATCATATCCATGCTTGATCTTATAGAGCCATTTTGAGGTGACAGCAGCTTTGTCCTTCAATCTCGGAACCACATCCCAGACATCATTCTTCATAATGGACTCGTACTCTTCGTGCATAGCATCCTTCCAAACTTTATGCTTTACAGCTTCTTCAAAAGATCCAGGCTCATACTGTACGATTGTACTCATGGCTGCTAGATACCCTTGGTATCTTTTTCGCTTCTTGCTTTCACGAAATGTCCCCCTTGGGCCCATATGTCTCTCAGCATCTTCGAGAGTATCCTGGAGCCATGAGGGTCTTCTCTTCATTGAAGGAGGTGGATCAATGGGGTCCATCGGTCCTTCAACATCGAGCATCATCTCATCCTTCGATTCTTCCTGATTCCCAGACCTTACTTCATGATCTTCCTCAAAGCTCAAAAGATTTATTACTTTCCTGAGGGAAGCATCTTCATCAAAGGTAACATCATGGCAAATCTCCACTTCTCTTTGACCAGGCACATAGACTCTATAAGCCTTCGAAGTTTCACAGTAGCCCACAAACACTCCCTTCTTCCCATAAGCATCCAGCTTGCTTCTCTTCTCCTTCAGCGCATGAAAATAAATGGGACAACCAAAAACTCTAAAATGAGAGACGTCAGGTTTCTTACCAGAGAAAACCTCTTCGGGAGTTTTGGAGTCCAGAGCGGAATGCGGGCATCGATTTTGTATGGACACAACAGTGTTCGCAGCTTCTCCCCACAGAAACTTCGAAAGACCTTAGTCACATAGCATGGCATGGGCAGCGTCCACAATGGTTCTATTCTTTCTTTCAACAATGCCATTTTGCTCAGGAGTATATACGGTTGTGGTCTTCCTCTTGATGCCAGCTTCTCTGCAAAAGTTATTGAACTCGTTCGTCTCATATTTAGTGCCATTATCGGTACTCAAAACCTTGACCTTCTTCCCTGTTTGATTTTCCACCAAGGCTTTGAAAGTACGAAACCACATGAAAGCCTCATCCTTCTTCTTCAAGAAGTATATCCAGGTCTTGCGAGAGAAGTCATCTATAAATGTCATATAATAAGAACATCCTCCCAAGGATGTCACGAGCAGCATACCAAACAAATCAGAATGTATCAATTGCAAGACATCAGATGTCTTTGTGACACTTGAGGGGAAAAGTCCCCTTATATGTTTTCCTTCGGCACAACCCTGACATACACCTTCATGATCATTTTTGAATTCGAGGATCCCTGTCACCACCTTCCTTGCTTCGAGAAGGGCTTTGTAATGAAGGTGTCCAAACCTCTAGTGCCATAGTTCGGTTTGACGAATAGTATCCAATGTCATAGCCCCCAAAGGACTTCCTCCAACCTGGTAGAGTGTATCAACTCTAAACCCAATCGTGAGAGCTTCCTTGAAACTCTTCTTCCAGATGAGTACCTTCCCATCGACGAATGCCACCTTTGTCTTCCATGGCCAAAATAAACACAAGGTTCTTCTTCAAATCAGGTACATATAGTAGATCTTGCAAGCGGAGGACTTGACCTTGAGATAAGTGGAGGGTCACAGTCCCTGTCCCTTTCACGAGATAGGTGGCATTATCTCCAGGGATAATTTTCAGATTAGTATCCTTCTCAATCAAATCAAAAAGTGTTTCCTTAAACCCAGTGAGGTGCCACGAAGCACCACTATCAATCAACCAAACATCCATAGTGTCGGGTGGAGATGCATCAAAGAGAGTAGATACAAGAATGAATTCATTTTTCTTATCATCAACAACATTAGATTCCTCATACCTGGAATTTCTTGACCTTTTGAAAGGTTACCCATTTCCATTGCGACCAGAGGGAGCCTTCCTCTTTCCTTTGAACTTGTTGTTCCTTTGATTTCCATTCTTCTTGTTATTGTTGTTATCATCATCCCTGGGAGAATCCCCTCTATTAGGGCATTCTCTAGCATAGTGGCTAGTCTTGTTACATGTAACATCTTCCTTTCTTTTCTCAGGCCCCTACTCTTCCATAGTTCCTCGGACCACCATTGTTCTTCTTCTTAGCACAAGCAGCATTACCTTCATTTTCATATTCCATCATTCTTATTTCCTCTTGAGTGCATCTCGACAATACTTCGTCAACGTCAGGAATCACATTGTTATTGAGAATGGTAGTAATGAATACATGCCATTCAGAGGAGAGACCTCCAAGTGCGGTGAGAACCATTTCTCGATCAGCAATTGCCTCCCCAATGGCAAGAAGGTTATTCCTGATCTCAGTCAACTTCAGAAAATAAGATTGAATGGATTAATCCCTGCCTTTCTTAAGATTCTTCAATTGGTTCTTAAAGAAAAGAACTTGATTTGCATTGTTCTCCCTAAACATATTGACCAACTTATCATACATCTCCTTAGATGTGCCCAGCTCAAAGATGTAGCCAACCAGACTCTTATGGATTGAATCCGGAATGATCAGCTTTGCTTTGATTTCTCCTTTCTTATACTTTGACTTGGTGGCAGCAAGTGCAGATGATGGAGGCTCTTGAATTTTACCCTGCACATAATCCAAGACATCTTGGTCTTCCAACATTAAATCCAAAGACATCTTCCAAGCATGAAAGTCAGCCATGCCAATTAACTTGTCATCAGCTTTGAAGCCATTATAATTTGAGGTACCCATGAGTCCTTGACAAATACTACTTCTTCGGTGATTGTTCTCAATACAACCTGGGCTTTGTCTTCTTCACCTTACCTCTGATACCATGTAAATTTTCGAAGATGTTCTATGCTTGATGCAACTTTACTTTATACCCGATATCAAATAGCAATCACATAAAACTGAAAGTAAAATGTTGATAGAACATACCAATAGATCGACGGAAGACAAGCCAAAAATACACTTAACTTGATCAACAGAATATATGTGTGTGGTGTGTTACGACGATCAACAAGACACTGCAACCAACAAAGTCTCCTCACAGTCAGCCAACCAGAATGTGTCACACAACCCTCTCGGACAGCTTCTACAACGATCAACCCAAAGTCAATGTTGTCCAGTCAACAGTCAACGCAAAACAACAGCAGCAGCAGAAAGTCAACACAGCCAAGTCAAAGTCAACATTCAACCTCGATTCTTGTGCCAAAAAATGCGAATTGAGGAGATCAAAGTTTTGGGAGAGTTTCAGGTCAAGTTTGGTCAACACTAGTCAAATTTGCGCTGAAAAACCCTAGAACAGTCCAAAACCCTAGTTGTTGTTTTTCCCACGTGTGAGTGAAGAGAAGCCTCCAATATGATGATCGAACCAATCAGATGCAGAGAGAGAATGTGTGAAGAGTGATGGTGAAACTGACCTCCAACATTGACCTATATATATCCATCAGTGAGGGTGTGTGACACATCTTTTGGGCTCCAAGCGTACATTACAATTCTGGCCAACCTTGCACATAAGTGGAATTAATTCAAAATAAATGTTCTACTCATCGGATCAAGATGATCTTTAGATCGATCTTGCACCTCTCCGAAAGAGGAATCCAATAAAAATATTGATATCGTCATCTGAGCATCACAACATGGAGTTTGGACCTAGTTGCCCAAAATTAACATTTCCAAATTGACAGGAGACTTCAAGGGGGTCAAGAATGGTGGTGGAAATCCCTTTGGAAGCTGAAGTGCCCAACAAAATCAAGGTTGTTCCTTTGGTGCCTCCTTAGGAACAAAGTACCTACATGGGATAATCTCCAGAAAAGAAAGAAGAATGGCTCTGGATGGTGCACCTTTTGTAAAAACTCCGAGGAAACTATTAGCCATGTTTTCCTAACCTGTCCTTTCACTTCCAAGGTATGGGTGTTTGCTTTGAATCTAATGGGAATCGAGCAGGACTAGAGAGGGCCATCCCTCATGGAGGCTTGGCATCTCTGGTGGCAAGCAAATCAAGAGGCTAATCTAAAAAATATTCCACTCATTATTTCCTAAGGCATATGGCTTGCCAGGAATAAGGGATCTTTAGGGATGTGCCCTCGTCATCGTACCTAATTGCAACTGAATGTGTGTCAATCTTTACTCTTCTCCCTCTGCTAACAACTCCACAAATCCCACAAATCATCAAGGAAGAACAAATTGACCCTCTTATCCCTTGTTCCTATTTTGACAGTGCACTGGATGGACATAACAAATGAAGGGCAGGACTAGTTATTTATCATAACGATCACAGGTATTTGAAAGCATTTGTAGGCCTTGGGGAAGAGGAACAAAGAACTATGTGAAGCTCTAATCATTGAAACTACTATTATGCTGGATCAGAGACTTAGGGATTGAATCTGTCCAAATCACATTTTGTTCCCAATTATTGAAGAAATTTTACAGATATAAAAATATTTTTATTACATATCTATTTGTCACGTATACAGGGAGCGGAACACCGCATCAGATATCCTTTCTAAGGAAGGTTTGCAATAGGATCTGGACATTTGGAGAATTTCAAAATATGAGGATGGGTTGATCCGTGTGTCGGATCATCCACCCTTCTTCAAATGAGATAGCTTCTTTTTCTTCTGCAGGGATCTGGTCTCAATGCTTACAAACTTTTCATGCAAATATATTTTGTCTTATGATTATGGTCCTGGCATACTTTTTGCTTTCTGTGTGAACTACTAGACTTACTCTGAGATACTGATATATATAACTTATGTATATGGGGTTGTTTTCTCCTGTGTTGGGGAGGCCTTCTATGCTTTTCCTTTCTTTTTGATACTGTGATGATGATAGGTTTTAATTATTACCTCTTCAGGGATGGTGAGTTTTTTTACCTCATAAAGGAACTGTGTATATTTGCAGTGATGTGAATCCAGACTTCAGGAATGCTTAATGCATCTATAGATGTAACTTTTTATTTCCTTCATAAAAAGTTCAATTTTTCCTTTAGAAAAAAAGATAATACATTAACATGGAGGGCCGCATCAAATAGCCATATCGGGATGTCTCAAACCCATTTCCAAAAGGTTACATATTTTTATAAATATTATTTTATTATCTTCTTTATTTTATTATTTTATTTATTTTAATTATCCTATATCTTATTATTATTTTTATCTAACAATTGTTGTCATGTATTGATATGCTCCATAGTCCCCACACAACACATCCCTCTGAATCATGTTAATAGAAAGACAAGATACCAACAAGAAATGCTTCTCAAACTTGGCAACAAATTCATTCATCTAAGTTTTTGCAAAAGCTACTACCTACTTTTGCAACTGCTCCCCATCACCCTGTGATGCATAATGACAATGCTTATGATAAACAAAGTACTTAATTTTATCCAGGTTTGTCCTTCCTAATTGGGAATGTTGACTCCTCACTTTATCCCCTGCCCTTACTAAGTCCTTTACCTTTGCCCTTAATGCACAAGCCAAATAGAGCTAGGTTGTCTTCACTATTCTTTTTGTTAGCCTAACTCCTAGCTGGGAAGGTTGACTCCTCCCTCTTTCCCTTACCCTTACTAAGTCATTTACCTTTGACCTTAATTTACAAGCCAAATAGAGCTAGTTTCTCTTTACCATCTTTTTTGCTAGCCTGACTCCATGTCCCTTCTTAGTCGATATTTTCTTAATAACAATTACCTTTGACAAATGGTTCACATGAAGTTGGTAATCCAGTCAATCCCATGCTTACTATGATCACTAGCTCTACATCTTCAACCTTTTTCCCAATTATTGCAAATTGATCATGATCCATGTGTTTTTCAAAAGATAACTAGTGCCTATGTTTGATTCGGCCATCTATATGGATCTGAGTTTGTTTCACAATATCATCTTCCTATCTATATTTTGCCTTGGGAAAAGACAAACCAAGGCATTGAAGGTCTCCTTGATCGTCATTCACTACTTGAGCTAGCCAAACAAGGAAAACAAAGGTGATCCTTCTAAAAGGATCTATACAAAGACTACTATCTATACATGAGAATCTAAGAAATCCACTTGATCTAAATAATATAAAATTACAGAGAGGGAGCCACCTAAGCCCATGTAAAGACAACAAAACCTTTTCCTAGTCTCATTTTAAGGAAGGGACCCGAAGATGAGGCAACCCTCTAGCTCTATCTCATCTGTTATATGTAAGAAAGTTGACAAATCTATCTGAACAAGGAAGGAAATGATATATTTCAACCTAAAGATGATGAGAGCAAACTTGGCACCAACAAAGAGGAACCATATGTGCATTCATCCAATGCTTGCCCATGTATACAAGAAGGATGACTCTATCTCATGTCATCCACTTCAAAAAGGGCTTGGAATAAAAAGCTATCTTAGGACCAAGACCCTCATGGTGTACCATCCAAGTGCCATCCTCTCTAAGTACCCCTGTTCAAGTCCTCACAAAGTTAATAGGTAGTTCTAAAATGTTAAAAAGCTGAATCAAAAGAAAATTAAGTTTAAGTCTCCTTGAACTACGTAACAATATGTGGCCCCATGCTTTAAATCTGAGACCCTATTGTCTAGGGAGAAGTTAAGCCTCTAAAGGGATACACAGGCTGTCTGCCGCTGCAATAGCTTGGAGTTTGCCTAATGAACTAGTCAAGGAAATAGTCCTATCTACTACAGAGAGTTCAACCGGTGCTAATACAGGAACTAATTTCTAATCGGCAACTGGTGGTGCTCCATCCCCCACTTACTGCGCTACCAAAAAGAGGAAACAGAAACGAGAGAAGAAGCAAACTTACCTGGGCATGTATCAGTCAGAACTTTCAGAACCAAACTTCCGCTATGCTTACCCTTGCTTGAGTTATGGCTATAACATTTCAGTAAATTGTAACCCCTTCCGTGTCTCTTATAGATGAGATATTGATTCGAAATTTAGTGATTTACTAATATAGTACCAAGCGCAGAAATAGATAAATCATAAAAGGCAAAGAAATTGGTCTAATGGTCACGTTTCTAGTTATATATGAGTTTGTTAGTGACAACTGTCGTCTATGTAGTGCGGTAACTTTAAAATTTCACTCTCCAGCATTCCCAAAAAGTTGACATCCATGTTTACTTTTAATTAGGGCTCCCTAGCAAGAAAGGATAAAGGGGTAGAAGCAGCCTGCATAGAACGGAACTCGGACAAAAAGACCGGAAGCAATTTCCATGGAACGACAGTAACCTAAAGGCGAGGTTTATCTTCACTTCTGTATGGAAAGCAGTTTCTAATTCGGCCCAGGTAAGAAAAGCACATAAATTTTGCCGCTCTTAAACCCCGTGGAATCTTTGAAAAATAATGTGTCATACATCAGTTTTGTTTTTCCTTTTATTGGAGGACAAACCAAATTTAACCCTAAATTTCTCTCTATAGCTCGTCATATTTCCAAAAATGGTCACCATGCCTCAGCCTCCATGGAACGATAATGCACCATAGAGCCAAACCTTATCTTCTCCTCTCTGTGTGGAAAATTTTCTAATTCGACCCAACACAAAGGAAAAAAACATGCAAATCTCTGCCGCTCATAATCACCTGGGAATCTTTGGAAATTAAAATTGCATGAATCAGTATTTTGGAGGATAAACCAAATTTAACCTAAAATTTCACTCTTTCGCTTGTCGTATTGGCAAATATGGTCGCCATGTCTCAAAAATGGATCTGACAAAATATAAAACAAATGCATTTTCTGCCACAATTCCTCTAACAGGATAACAATAATACCCTACCGTCACATTGCATGAATTTCAAAAGCCTCAAATACAAAAAATACTCCGATGCCGTTACAGAAATTGTCTGTTTTAAAGCGGTTTCAAAACCCTGTAATCAAGCTTTAGAAGAAAAAACGATCCAAAGCTCAAATCTTTCAAACGGATACAGAATTTTTATTCCAGAAGGGCGTAAAGATGCAGAAAACTTACTTGATCACAGTCTTTAATGTGCTATACCCATGGCCACGCCCTGAAGCACCAAGTTTCTTCCTACACGAGTCATTCCACACGTTAATTGTTTTCTACATCCCTTCCATGCGCAGAAGATTGAAAATAATAATTGCGAATACATATTTATACTGGAGTTTCGCTTCGCATATGGTTATGATTATATCCGTGCTGTGGTTTTTCTTGACTCCACCCGGGAGTTACAGGACGAAAGAAAAATACAAGAAAAAAAAAAAAAAAAAAAAAAAAAGAAAGAAGTATTGTCTCGTTTATAATAAAATATCATATGATTATTTCTCTATGTCATCATTGTATTCGGCCCTTTTTCTGTGAAGTTTTACAATGAGCACTCCCAGCTTATCGACAAACTCTTCGCTGAATAGATTATCCCAAGAATTAGCTGCCAAAATGCCTGCATAGTTTTCTCTGGTGTCCTTGAAATACGTCCCGGGAGTTTCGGTCCACCAAAAAAATATTAGATGGCCTTTTATTAATGAAAAAAATATTATAAACTAGTAAGGGAACGCAGTGACTTCTGGCTATTGGACAGCAGGGGATGGATGGTTGCCAAGTGTCAATTTTTTGACAGTGCAGAAGAGCGATAGGTGGAGCACAGAGGTTCGCTGGGAGCACTCTTCATCCCAGCAAAACTTATAATAGGGACACCTTCGGCGTAATTATTCAATGAAAAGTTTTAGTTAAAAAAAATCATCATGTTTTAAGTTAAAATTGAATAGTGTTTTGTTTACAAAGTTTTGAATGTATATAGATAAAGTGTATTGTTAAGTAGACTTTTGTTTAGTTTTATAGATTATTTTTAGTTTAGTGGACATTAAAATTTCATTCATTTATTCATATTTGAATTTAAATAGTTTTACAAGTTTAATGGTAAAGAAAAAAGAAATTAGTAAAAATTTATAATTAAAAAAAAATTTACGTTGGTTATTTTGTTTTTATACTATTGTAGATTAGTACATTTGCATTTAGTGTTGAATGGAGAATTTCAATATGTATCATCATAGATAGAGTGATCAAATTTAATATGTTCATTTTTCTTTGTTTATAGAGGGAATTTCTTTAAAGGAAAGTGCAACTCCAATTTATTAGTCAAATTTGTCTAATATTGATATCCTAAGCCAACTTTGAACAAGTCTTGTATATCAATAATGGATTTGAACAAAGGTGTGATGATTTGCAATCAATACTAAACAAAAAGACCACAACTCGTATAGCATTTTATTAGTGCTCTTGAAATGTGTGAGGATAACTAAACAATAATGATAATGTTGTGTACCATCAATAATAACATCTAACATTTATGGATATGACACAATATTACTACACCTTTGTTTGTTGCTTCTTTCTTTTGTATTCATGCTTCTCTTCTTTGATAACAAAGATGGAGATTATCCCCATGCTGGGTGTGTATACGAAGGGTCGCTCTCCCCAACTTGGATGAGTGTCGCATGCATAAATGAAGAAGGCAAGTTTCCTTCCAATTGGTAGCATGCATGGCCTCCTATACATAACACCCTAGAAGCAATGTGAGCCTGCTAATGGGAACATGCAGTGCATCTACAATTGATCACGTGGAACTTGGAAGCAGTACAACCAATTTGGATCTTGACTTGTAGGGGAATTTCGAGTATCATTATGGAAAGAATTAGAGAATGGCAATAGCACAATGTTAAGGGGAGATTGGTTAAGGACAAACATACACAGCCCATTGCTTGTTGCATGCATATAATTTGTCAACCATAGGTATGAGCAAGCTAGTGTGGTGTTGTTGGTTTTGGAAGGTTGCTTCATGGAGGCTTTGACGAATGTGGTACTAGGGATATTTCCTTACTGGAAACTTTTCAGAAAAAAGCAATTCCCTCACTGGAACAATTCGCAATAGTCATTGCCTCTACGGATTTGGTCTAGTTGTCATTTCAATTCGGAATTATGCTTCAATTTTAGAAATCTTCATTAATACATTGAACTTTAATTTTGAATCTGTGGGTTCCCAATATTTTATCCTTCCCTAGGATCAACTATTATGGGGGGCTTGTTTTTCTTACTGCAATTAATTCTCGTCCTTCCCTGGTCCTCATCTCCTTCATCATTATGACCTTCGTTCTTTGTCTCCTCCCATGCTTCCCTGGTTTCATCCCTCTATGTTTACCTCTCATGTGTTATGTTTTAATATTCCTACCCCTCCCCCTATTTCTATCTTCTTGCATAGCTCTCTCGACACTCCACCTACTTCCATTTTGCTAGCTTTACACTTAAATTTCACTCTCTATTTCAAGCTTATCAATATGGCTAGGTGTCGACTATTTACTCCTCGATGCAGTGGCATATGAGGGCATCTTGGTCTCTCCCCTCCTTAAGAGTATATTGCCTCTTCAACACACCAAACTCAAGCCTAGGCAACAGCTCGGGCCGCAATGGAACATTACAGGGACATAATCCCTAAAGTGGTTGAAAGAGCCATCTCAAACATGAAAGGCCATGTTCAACAATCAAGACGCTAAATTCTTAACAGATGTTTGGATTAAGAAACCAGGGACTAGATTCTAAATATGGGGAATTACACTAGAGCCAAGACTATCTCTTGCATGCAAACTGATAATCTCTATTGGCATATAAAGTCCCTGATAGGTAGAGTCCTAACTGATAAGGAAAATACACAACAAGAACTAATTATATGCATGAAAAAACTATTGAACAAAGTTTATAGGCCCAATAGAAAAGTCACAATCCTTGCCAAGAACCTGGAAAACCCTGAGTTTTCCTCCTCTAACAATGACAATGAGCCATAACCACTACGTCAAGTGGATATATGTCTGTTAATATAAAGTTTATTTTCTTTGTTAGAAACTTTGTGATTTTAACAGATTATTAGATAACAAACATTATTAGCAATCTTAAAATTTTGAACTTATGCTACTAGTCTAGTTTCCCAAGTGGCAAACCAATAGCCAATGATAATTGTGTGTATCAGCTTTTTTGAAAGTAATATGAATGGTCTATCTTTACAAAAAAAAAAGATAAAGATTCTTCATTTTCAGTCTTAACAAAACGAGCACATGTCTTTTATATTTCTCGACATTGTCCTTTCCAATTAAGGTTATAGAAAACCAACACTGCTTCTCTAGAGATTGAGTCTACTTATTTCTTCATAATTAACAAGGGATTAAAAAAGGTGCATGACAATTAGATATATCCCCACTATCCAACCTTGCACTATCAATCCAGTTCCAAGATAAAAATCTCTATCAATGTTAACTAAAAAGTAATCTAACATGTATATCCATATTTATATGAATATGTGGATTTTTTTCTTTAATATATATATATATATATACAAAAAAAATATTATTGTTATGTATTTAGAAACAAATTTCTTAATATTTAATTTAGTTTGAAAATAAAGCCAAAATTATTCTGATGTGATTTTTACTAAAAGATTTTCTCACAATTTATGGATCACAAAAGCCAAATTCCTAATTTTTTTTGCTCACTACTACTAAATTATTTAAAATATAGATAAATTTCATTATTATTGAAAATATATTTTTTCAAAAATATCTATATTAATTATAACCCAATAAACATTTATTTTTTTAAAAACAAAATTTCATAATCATATTCTTATTAAAATTGTATTTTAATTATTTTAAATAATTTAATTATCATATTCTTGTTAAAATTGTATTTTAATTATTTTAAATAATTTAATTATCATATTCTTGTTAAAATTGTATTTTAATTATTTTAAATAATTTAATTATTTGATAAAAAAACAATTTGCTATATCAAAATCTATATTGCTAATATATTATTAAATTCTTGAATTTAAAATATTTAATATTTTCAAATTATTTTTTTATAATTTTATTAATTAAATAAAATTATAACTTTAACACTTTAAAATAATAAATCTACGTATTTTAGCTTGCTTTGTTTAAAAAAAAAAAAACTACTTTATAATTAAAATTAAATAATAAATTTAACTTATTAGATATAAATCTTCCGGATAATCACATGAGAGTTTTAGGAACGACGCGTTTCGAACTACCAACTGTAGTTCATCATCAGGATAATGAAGATTGGCTGATCTGACAAACCCAATTTATACCAGAAAGAGAGAAGCAACGGTCAAAACCCAAATTTAATGGTCAAAAATAAAAATAGAAATAAAAACAGAAAACATAACAAACCCAACCCTAAAAACGCTAGTCAAAACTAAAATGATATAAAATCAAACCTAAAAACTGAAATGACACCAAAAAAATAAAAATAAATAAATAAATAATAATAATAATAATAATAATAAATAAATAAATAAATAAATATATAAACAAAAATAAAATATATAAATATAAAGAAATAAATAATAAATAATAAACAATAAATAAATATAAATAAATAAATAAATATAAATATAAATATAAAAATAAATATAAATCAAATAAAATAAAAAAAAAAGTAAAATAATAATCAAAGTCAAAATAAATACATTAATAACTAAAATTTTTTAATTAGGATTAAAATAAAACTAAAAATAAAGGATTTAATCAATAACTAAATAAATTAATAAATAAATACATTAATAATTTTATTTATTTAATTATTTATTTAAATTTTTAACAAATAAAATTAAAAATAAAGAATTATCATTTATAAAAATAAATGTTTTAACCAATTAATAAATAAGTAAATTGATAAATAAAAGTATTAATAAAAACATAAAAAAATAAAGGATATAATCAATGAATAAATTAAGCAATAGGTAAAAACATTAATAAATAAAATTAAAGCTAGAGTAAAAATAAATTATTTTTATAAATATAAAATCAAAGAATAATAATAATAAAACAAAAAAAAAAAGAATAAAAATACCAAAGAAAAAGAAAGGAAAGAACCTTATAAGGAGTGAAGAGATGGAATCCAGCAACTGCTAACCTTCCATCCATCATCCCTATTCAAAGTACAAGGCCTCTTTTCAATCTCTATCGCCTCCCTAAATTTCCGATGATGGAAATGATCAACCCTAGCAAGGACTCTAGCATCTTCCAAAAAAATATGATGCTTCGTCTTCTCTGCATGCTCAGCTAGCGCTGAGGACTTGGTTCTACCATGCCTAATATCTGCAGAATGCTCCTGGATCCTCTTATTAATCGATCGACCAGTTTCGCCAATGTAGGGAGTCCCACAAGAGCAAGGGATCAAATAAACACCTTTCATGCTTTTTGGGTCCAACTGGTCCTTAACCGATTTAAGGGAGCTCCGAATGGTGTTTATTTGATCCCTTGCTCTTGTGGGACTCCCTACATTGGCGAAACTGGTCGATCGATTAATAAGAGGATCCAGGAGCATTCTGTAGATATTAGGCATGGTAGAACCAAGTCCTCAGCGCTAGCTGAGCATGCAGAGAAGACGAAGCATCATATTTGTTTGGAAGATGCTAGAGTCCTTTAGGGTTGATCACTTCCATCATCGAAATTTAGGGAGGCGAAGTGAGATCGAAAGAGGCCTTGTACTTAATAGGGATGATGGATGGAAGGTTAGCAGTTGCTGGATTCCATCTCTTCACTCCTTATAAGGTTCTTTCCTTTCTTTTTCTTTGGTATTTTTATTCTTTTGTTTTTGGTTTTATTATTATTATTCTTTGATTTTATATTTATAAAAATAATTTATTTTTACTCTAGCTTTAATTTTATTTATTAATGTTTTTACCTATTGCTTAATTTATTCATTGATTATATCCTTTATTTTTATTTTATGTTTTTATTAATACTTTTATTTATCAATTTACTTATTTATTAATTGGTTAAAACATTTATTTTTATTTTTATAAATGATAATTCTTTATTTTTAATTTTATTTGTTAAAAAAATTAAATAAATAATTAAATAAATAAAATTTTTAATGTATTTATTTATTAATTTATTTAGTTATTGATTAAATCCTTTATTTTTAGTCCTAATTAAAAAAATTTAGTTATTAATGTATTTATTTTATTTTGACTTTGATTATTATTTTACTTTTTATTTTATTTGATTTATATTTATATTTATTTATTTATTTATATTTATTTATTGTTTATTATTTATTATTTATTTCTTTATATTTATATATTTTATTTTTGTTTATATATTTATTTATTTATTTATTATTATTATTATTATTTATTTATTTATTTTTTATTTTTTTGGTGTCATTTCAGTTTTTAGGTTTGATTTTATATCATTTTAGTTTTGACTAGCGTTTTTAGGGTTGGGTTTGTTATGTTTTCTGTTTTTATTTCTATTTTTATTTTTGACCGTTAAATTTGGGTTTTGACCGTTGCTTCTCTCTTTCTTGTATAAATTGGGTTTGTCAGATCAGCCAATCTTCATTATCCTGATGATGAACTACAGTTGGTAGTTCGAAACGCGTCGTTCCTAAAACTCTCATGTGATTATCCGGAAGATTTATATCTAATATGTTATGGATCACAGAAGCTTGCACTCTCAAATAAATTTAACTATTTTTAATTTACTTTGTTTGTTTTCAAATAAATTAAAAGTTAACAATTAATTTATATATTAAGTTGTGAGTCATTATTACATAAAAGTTGTATTACTCATAAATATATGAGCTAATGCATTATGTTAGTGCCCCTTGAATATTATTTTTGTTAAATAATTTACAATTAAATTGTGTCATTATTGCACACACTTTATATTAAAGTGTATTCGTAAATTTTTCGCAATGCACTCTGTTAATGTATGACAAAATGTATTGGTCATCATCCAAGCTAATTTTTTTTGTCAATTAATTACACTTTAAGGCGTTTTTATTTTAAAATAATTCTTTTAGGTGTTACTGTGTGTTTGAGCCATAAATGTTAGTCAATTGAAATGTTTTAGGCCATTAAATAGACAAGTAAATAATTTTATATATCTATTTTTTATAATATTAGTTTTTTTCTTTTTAATAAGTTGGATTGAATTTAGGTTTTGGTGATTTTTAAGTTAAAATGTTGTTATATATTATGATAATTTAAAATAATAAAATAAAATAATAATAAACTATAAAAACAGCCCATGGTATTGACCCATGGTATTCATATGGAATTTAATTTATTTAAAAGTGGAAATTAAGATGACCTAAATCAATCTTACCTAGGGGATCAAATGTCTTGATATATGTCTTGATATGCAAACCTCTTTTAGAGTGAAAAGAGAATTGATCCCTCTGATAAATAATATAGATACAAACTAATTTTTTAATAAAATTATTTTTAAAGGTTATAACCATTATTCTTTTAAAATTTTACTTAATAAAATGTATCTAAATTTTCATACATTCAAATATACATACTTTTTCATGTTCTATATTATTTTTGTTACAACTATTTTAGTATTCCAAAATTACATGGTTTTTTTTGTTATATATTATTTATGTTACAAGTGTTTTATTATTCATGGGTAGTATTTCTTAATTAAAAAAATAAAAAAATAAATAATAAGAATGAATCTTTTTAAAATATGTGAATTTGAAAACAACTCCCCTAACTGCCACTATGTCAATGTCTGAGCCATTGGATCAAATGTGATCCACAAGAATTTTATATGTTTCTTATAATGTTAGTTTTTTTTTTCTTTTTTTTCTTTTTAATAAGTTAAATTGAATTTAGGTTTTGGTGATTTTTAAGTTAAAATTTTGTTATCTATTAGGGTAATTTAAAATAATAAAATAAAATAATAATAAACTATAAAAATAGTTCATGGTATTGACCCATGGTATTCATGTGGAATGTAATTTATTTAAAGGGGGGAACTAAGATGACCTAGATCAATCTTAACTAGAGGGATCAAATGTCTTAATATGCAAACATCTTTTAAAGTGAAAAGAGAATTGATCCCTCTGACAAATAATATAGATATAAACGAATTATTTAATAAAATTATTTTTAAAGGTTTATAAACATTATTCTTTTAAAATTTTAGTTAATAAAATGTATCTAAATTTTCATACATCCAAATATACATACTTTTTCTTGTTCTATATTATTGTTGTTACAACTATTTTATTATTCCAAAAAAACATGGTTTTTTTTGTTATATATTATTTATGTTACAAGTGTTTTATTATTCATTAGTAGTATTTTTTAATATATAAAAAAATAAATTAATAATGATTTTTTTTAAATATGTGAACTTTTTAAAATTTCCAAATTATTTCACACTACTTGATTTATCTTGAGCAATAATGATGAATGTTCATAATTCTCGTTTCTTAAATAACACTAAATTTACCTTTAATTACTAAATTGTAATAGTTTGTAAATACAGTTTGTAACTACATACAAACTCTTTCTAATTTTTTTTTTGTTAATGAATATCAAATTTCTTCCATTCAAAAAAAAACCTATATACATATCTTTAATTACCTAGTTGTAGCTAAAATATCTTACATGTGTTTTACTTTATAATCATGAACAATTTTCATATTATATGATGTCAAACTTACTCACATTTTTATTCTCAAATTTTAAACAAAGTTTTTCACTACATAATTTTAGCTTTTACAATTTTTTTAATTTTCAATTCCAAATAAAACTTACAAAAGAAAAATCCCACTCAGTCTTTACTGTAGATTATAGTTTTACAAAATTGACACAATGTGATTAACAATACAGTAAGTTCAGACAACCCTAAGGGGTTTTTTGTACAAGTTTTATCATAAACTTTTCCTCCATCCAATATATATTGTAGAGTCTTCTAAAGATAGAGTGTATTCTAGTTTATAATCTGATCCACAATCAAGGAAAATGGCTAGGGATTTCACAAGTTATTAGTTTGTAACCTGATCCACAATCAAAGAAAACGGCTCTTCTTTCTCTTCTTATTCTAACTTGCACCTTGACACTCCTCCTATACTATGAAGCACAAGGTAGTTGTTGCATATAGGAACATTTAGACATGCTAAGAAAAATGTGATACTCTATTGTAATTTTGTCTAAAAATGTGATGGAAAGTGTGCCCTAAATGTTGACAATTTCATGGTTAATAAGATACATGCAAATTTACAGTCTTATATACAAGATCAAGAAAGCTATGCCCAATATCCAACACCATAGAGAAAGACATGCTCACTAATTCAACAATTGCTTCCAAATATCTCTCAGTGCTAGAGTTGTTTTCTCAATAGACTTGTTTTTACTTCTCTTGAACTGATGAAATATATCATTGTTGCATATAGGAGAATTTAGTTTAGAAAATAAAATTGTGATATTGTGTTATAATTTTCTCTACAAATGTGTTGGAGTTGTTTTCTCAATAAACTTATTTTTACTGCTCTTAAGTATGAAATCTATCGTTGTTACATATAGGAGCATTTATCTCTGATAAGAAAAGTGTGATACTGTGCTATAATTTTCTCTACAAATGTGTTGGAGTCGTTTTCTCAATAAACTTGTTTTTAGTGCTCTTAAGTGATGAAATCCATCGTTGTTGCATATAGGAGCATTTAGCTTTGATAAGAAAAGTGTGATACTCTATTATTATTTTCTCTACAAATGTGATGGAAATATTTCCATGAACGTTGGAAATTTCATGGTTAATGCAATATAATATAAATACAAATTCATTTCTTCTACATAGATCAAGAAAGTTGTGTCGAGTAGCCAACACTGCAGAACAAGACATGCTCGCCAACTCCATAAATGTTACTGAATCTCTCTAGTTGTTGGAGTTATTTCTCAATCGCATTATTTTTACTACTCTTGAAGTGATGAAAGCCACCTCTCCATACATTTTTTACTATATGCACAAAGAACAGAAGAAACCAACTTCGTATCAACGATACTGAAAAAATAAGAACATGGCAGACACGAGGGAGATCAGTGGTAAAGAACAATGTGACATTTTTAATAGTTTCAAAGATCATGAAGGAAATAATACATAGGTGACTCAATAGGAAGTGATAAATATTAAATATGGAGGAACTGCACCAAAACAACCTTTGATTTCTTTATTCATGAGGCATTCATGTTGCCACGATCAGACAAGGACTTTAACTTAAATTCAACATAGGCCTCATGAGTTGTAAGGCTCTTATATATTTTAGCTTTAAAAATATATTTAAGAATTGAGCTTGTGCTATGACAGATATACCTTGAAAAAAAAAATTGATCAACCAATTTACTTTATCTTGAACTATTCATTCATGAATTAGTGCCTCATTTCTTCAATTTTATTTGATTCTATATTATCCTGAAAATTATCATCAAAGGCAATTTCTTGCAACTTCCGATTAATGTCCATGTGTTTTTTATGTGTGGTACGATCTTGTTGTAGGTAAGATGTTGTCCCTACATAAAAAAATACAAATTTTTAATTTTTAATTTGAACTTGGCATGTACATTGAAAAAATTTAAAATATTAAAATGGTGACTTCATTGGTGTAGTCAATATTCTCATTGACAAGTTCCTCTACATCTATCATTTCCTCATCATTTCCTGGTACATCCACATCTCTTTCGAGCTCTTTGTTTTGTACCTATACATCTCCTTCATGCTCTCTAATATGTTGGTTTACATATATGTTTTCACCCCCACTTGCCTATTTCAATATCTATAAAAAAAAATTCTGGTTGATAACTCTTATCATCAATATCTTTCAAACCTCCACGACATGCTTCCATGGAAGCAAAATGTTCCATTCATTCCTTCACGATGGCTCCTTCTCTGCAACATCTTATTTCTTCTAGGCTACTCTTTCCTATGCTATTGCCTTACGACGTTTCTTTTGCAACATGTGGTGCAATTGCTAGTTATAGCTCTTTTAGAAAGAAAAAAATCAATAAAAAATTATACTCGCAATTGCATCATAAGTTGCAAAGGAAATGCTACAAAGTAGTAATATAAGAAAAAGTAGTATAGAGAAAAAAATATGTAATATGTTATGTGATTTAAATGAATATTTAACTTATAAATATGAATTATTTTATTTAAAATAAATTATAGGTTTGGAGAATTGTTTGAATAATAAAATCGATTTTTTTTAACCTACGCAGGCTCTTCCTTTCATAGTGATGTTTGATTATGCACTATGGGCCACATGGTAGACATATAAAATGGAACTGATTTGCAAAATTGTAGATGCACTTGGTATGCTTGGATTTTGAATTAAGTATAACCCCAAAAGATTCCACAATAACTCTAAACCACCATCAACATATGCAAAAACTACCATTAACGCTTAATGAAAATGGGAATCTTGAAATTGATCATTGAGATGAAGAGAAAAAATTGAAATGAATTATGGAAAGAAAAAAAAAACCATGATGGGTATGCCTATGAGCCCACCCATTGTAATAAATTTTCTTTATATTCCATATGTTGTGAGAAAAGAAATGTCAAAGAGGTTCTTAATGGAGATGTGTCTTCTTACTGGAAGAATTGAGTGGAGGAAGAAATGAAATTCTTGAAACAGAACCAAACGTGCATTTGAAAGAGTTGCTTCAAGGAAGGGAAGCAATCTGTTCAAGGAGAAGTATAATGCAATGGGTGTTCAAATAGAATTATAATGAAAATAATTATGTACAGTGGTATAAGGATCCTTTTGTTTCCATTTCCTAGGACTTTGATCCTCCAAATCTTACATATTTTCCAAGCCAATCCCCCTCCTCCAACTCAGCATAGTCATGTCTTCTTATTGATCAAATTAGTTATCAAAACATGTTGTCTTTCTCTACTCATCACTAGCTAGGTCTGTAGGAAGCCCTCCCTGCTTGTATTGGGCGTAATTCAACTTTCTGTTTTCTTGGAGGTTGGGCAGTGTTGAGCACAGTGTTTTATCCTGTACGGGACTATCAAAAAGAAACTTCCTGGTTTCAAAGCTGTCAGAACAATTAAGCAGTAATGCTGGTATCTTGCTGTAAGAACTTAGTACTGTATGTTTGCACTAATCGGTCATCCATAGCAAAATTAAAGCTAGGGTCTGCTAAAGAAAAACAATTTAGTTCCTATTCTCCGTGTTATTTTGAACATTTTTCAAAGATTTGAACAGCACGAGGTCTAAGAAGGCTTTTTTCACTATTTCTTTCAAACTTTAGAACCATGACATAGAAATACTTAACAAAGGGGCAAAAAATATATTTCAACGACGCAAATACTAAAGACTTGAAATATCTAAGTCTACAACATCGTTGTTGAGCAGAAAAACAAGGAAGGCTTAGCTAACGAGAAGCTTCTGGCGAATGTTATCAACCTTTCAATCCTTAAAAAGGAAAACAATTCAGTGCGTCAAATTAATTTTGTGCAATTAAATTAATTATGCGCCTTGAAATTGCACAAAAGTATAAAGAGGTTGTCTCCTCGCAGAATTCTTCTACAAACTTTGCACATAAATTGCCTTTTCACTAAATTACCATGGAAAAAATGCTCTACATAGTACACACCAAACTTTCCAACGGCTAGGCTATTATGCATGCTCTCTTTCCGAGTGACAACATTTTCGCTGATTCTTTTAAATTTCCTCCACTTTTAAACAAAAACAATAAGTCCTCTCCGCGTGGTGTACTCATGCCTAAGAAATTCAATGAAATCACCTGGGCATTCTTTAATACGCCCATATCATTCTTGGACTGAACTACGTCACTGATTTCTGAGACCAAAAATTGCACTCCTGAACACGACCTCTCTCACATTTCAAGGGTTCTTGCTCTCTGTCCTCTTCAATTGCTTTACTTTCGAAAAGTATGCATGACGATGCGCTCCAATTACATATTCTTTGCACATTCCATTCAGTTCTGAACATACATGCATCTCAGTGCAATATATATTGTGCATATGCAGGTGAAAATCCAAGAAACTACTAGAGACATTTTTCCCTAACATTTCTTACATTTTTCACTAACATTTCTTCCAATTTCATGTGCACAGTGCAGTTGTTTGGAGGACCTAAAACAATTTTCCTTATTTCTATTATTTATGTAACTGATTAATAACAATATTCAATCCTAAGGTAGATATTATTTCAATCATCTAACATCAAAATCAACGATACACAATGGTACAAGTGGCAGTTGAGGGGAGTTGTTTTCAAAGAGGGACATTTTACAACGTAATTATTTATATGAAAAATATTGTTATTTATCAATTATTATGTCATTATTTATAGTGACATATAGCATCGCCTTTTTTGCATTTGTCTAGCCTATACACAGAAAAGAGTGTTTTTCCAATGTTATTTATGGTTTTGTGCGTTAATTTTTAGCGGACATCGTCCCGCCGCCACATACCCAGTCCATTCCCCGAGGGATGACATTTACTATTTGTTTCATTCGCACGAACCTCATCACCTATATTTTCCTTATTTTTTCCACTTTAATTTATGGCAGCATCCTGCACCTCTGCTTCAAAAGTACAGTGGTTTAGTGCTCGCAGGTATAGTTGGATTCAAGTTGTATGTCAAACATGAAAGGTGACCTCGAAGCTATCAAGACTGAAACTTGAGCAACAGATTTGACTTATGTTTATGTCCTACACGCCCTCGAATTTTACACCTCTTGGAAGACATTTTAGTATAGTTGGTGTTTGCTTCGACATTTGATTCATACGCTAGAGCTTTGCTTCATTAGTTTTCTTCTTTTCACATAGAGTAGTACTCATATAGAGGAAGTTATTGACGCGGACATTGTTTCTCGTTTTGTTAAATTCTTAACAAGGTGTGATCTTCCACAACTTTAGGTGAAGGCCCTAATTGTTTTATATTATACATGATAGAAGGCACAAGTGTGCTTGATTGATTATTTCATGAAAGTGTTGAGGGATTATGTTTTATTTCTCCTATTGGGAAATAATGTTTAAGTGGTCTGAAAGTAGCTTTGTGGTTTTTTTCTTGCTTGATTACAGTTTGAAGCAACATGGGATTTGACAAACATAGCTTTAGGGACATCAAAGTATACATGAGTTGTTATTGACTGTGGAGTTGTGCCAATATGTGTACAACTACTAAGTTCGCCAAGTGATGATGTTCATGAGTAAGTTAGAAAGCTCTTTTTTAATGTTTCTTTACTTTGTTTCTAATACATACAAATTTTTTTGTCCAATATTTCTATTTTGCAGTAGAGAATTTTTCTAAGAAATTTAGTCCAATATTTTGTTTATGTATTTGGGCCTATAATGCCATTGTTGTTTAATATCTTGTCTTTTATATTAATAGGTTATTTGGGCATTGGAAAATGTGCTCAATGACTCACCCAAATGCATAGATCTAGTTCCCAGGCATGGTGCTCTAATGCCACTCCTTACTCAATTAAATGAGCATATTAAGCTTTCTATGTTGAGAAATGCAGCTTAGACCTTGTCTAATTTCTATCAAGGCAAGCCATAGCCTATATTCAACCAGGTAAGGAATTTATACTATTGATTTTGTAAATAATTTTGCCTTGCTCATTTTATCAATTTGTCATCCTTGGCTATAGAAATACATGATGTAGGGCTGAAATTTTCATGAACCATTTTCTTGCAAACAAAATCAGCTCTACGAGCACTTAAGCGTCTTATTCATTCAAATGATGAAGAAGTCTTAACAGATGCTTGTTGGGATTTGTCTTATATTTATGATGGAACAAATGATAAAATCCAAGTTGTGATTGAGGTTGGTGTCTGTTGAAGATTGGTTGAGCTTATGTTGTAAGCATAAATACTGGAAAAAAAAATGACGAAATCTTTTAAGCTTCTACGTTGTTAATGTTGTAGATAGGTCTATTTCGTGTAAGAATATTAATGTTATGGTTAAGAATGTGTTATGTTAGTTCCATATTTATGTTTTTTAGATAAAGGTTAGAGGTTCATTAATGCTATTATTTTGCTTTGAGGCTTTTGAAATTTTCAATTGTACATGTTTTGTCTCTACAGTCATTCATCTCCATCTGTTCTTATCCCTGCTCTTTGGACTATGGCCAATATTATAACTAGAGATGATGTGAAGACTCAAGTATATCCTGTCTCTATTCGCATCTAGTTTGAAACTTGAAATATTGCAAGTAAATCTATGGTGTACACATCCAAGTGGAGATTTAATTAGTCTTCTATACCATCCCACATAAGTTAAATATTTATGTGAGTTCTTCAAGATAGAGTGAATACTTATATTTTATTTTACTAGACTATGTTCTCAAGTAATTTTATGGCGATGTGTTGCCTTGGTACATTATCAACGTTCAGGCACTTCCTTACCTCTTGGCACTGTTGACCCATAATCATTATAGAAATATTAAGAAGGAAGCATGTTGGACCATCTCAAACATAACTGTAGGAAACAAAGATCAAATACATGTTCCTTAACTACGACTTTATAGATTAAGAATGACACTTCAGTGAATGTCGTATTCCTTATAAAATGTTGTTTAAGTTCATGTATCCTGATTTTGGGTTAGTTTACAAGTTGTGAATGTCTCGTTCCTTATAAATTGTTGTTTAAGTTCATGTATCTTGATTTTGGGTTAGTTTACAGGTTGTGAATGTCTCGTTCCTTATAAATTGTTGTTTAAGTTCATGTATCCTGATTTTGGGTTAGTTTACAAGTTGTGATCGATGCAAACATCATTCCCCCTCTTGTATAGTTGTTGCAAACTATTGAGTTTGATATAAAGAAAGAAGCAGCATGGGCTATATCTAATGCTACTTCTAGTGGTACACATGATCAAATCAAGTATGTATTTAATGAATATATATTATCAACACAAGCATTGTTAAAATGGGTTGTCTAGTAATAACAAAGGGGTTAACTTGCAAAATGTAATGTAATGAGATGTGTTTGTTGATAATAGTCAGTGTGGTGTACATGTTCAAGAACTTTTGTCAGTTGATACGAGACAAACTACTGAGTCCTGCTTTTGTTTGTATATATATTGTGAATCAAGTATGCATTAAGCCTCTATATGATCTTCTAGTCTATCTAGACCCAAGAATTGTAACTGTTTTTCTTGAATGGCTAGAGAATATTTTGAAACAAGGGGAAGCAGAGAAGGACTCAGGGAACATTGAAGGTGTAAATCTCTATGCACAGTATATTGATGATCTTGAAGACTTAAGATGATCGAGAACCTACAAAGTCATGAAAATAATGAAATTTATGAGAAGGTAGTAAAGGTTCTTGAAACATATTGATTGGAAGTTGATGAAGATGATCAGACGTTATCTACCACTAGAAATGTTGCACAACCAACATTCAATTTTGGCACAAATCAACCAACAATTCCTTTTGGTGGATTCATCTTTCGTTGAAAGGGTGTACTTATGTTTTACCATTTTAACATTGGTTCAATTGTTGGTTTTCTTTTCAGTATTACTTTG
This sequence comes from Pinus albicaulis, assembly GCA_034641835.2. Classification (NCBI taxonomy): domain Eukaryota; kingdom Viridiplantae; phylum Streptophyta; class Pinopsida; order Pinales; family Pinaceae; genus Pinus; species Pinus albicaulis. The sequence goes on along the minus strand of CM076572.1, from coordinate 1,353,966,640 downwards.
CTTTAGCATACACACCAATACTAAATTTCAGGAATTTCATCTATTTCAACCCAAGGGGCAATGTTGTGGATGCTTCAAAGAAAATATTCCAAGGCCTTATAACTACACTATAGTCGGTCACATGTAAGAAAATGCATGGTTTTTGGATGTTACTGGTTGCAAGTTACTTCTGTTGGTATGTCATTACGACAATACTAACTAAATCGTGCATATATAAGCTCCTCATTTTGAATGGGTTGGCCTTAGTTGGCTTGGTGGTATAGTTTCCATGTTGTACTAGTAAGGTGGTCTTTGTCCATATGTCATAAAATTGCATAGTTAGATAAATGGACTCTTATCTGATGAGCCTTTTGGCCTATAAAGCTTATTGTTATGTTTCTAAGTCGAATGCCAACTTCTGGGTGTTGAGATGAAGCATTTTAAGGTTCATCAAGGTTCATGGTCATACTAATTGCTTAGTTCTACTGGCATGTGTCCTCCATTTCATCAAAGAGTTTGTCCCATGTCAGTTTTGTCGCTAGTAAATGGACTTACTAACATACTATTATGGGTTAATCTTAGAACTATGAGAATTGCATGTAATCATTTGCTCTCTTCGTCTCTTGTGATATTTTACCCAGAGTTTGCATTGGATTTTCAAGTTCAAGTGAGTATTGATCCCTCTCTCCGCTTCTCTTTCTTGTGATAAACATTAAATGACCTAAAGTTCTGTTTGGATTTACATTTTCAAGTGAGTCTTATGAACCTTCTCTTTTTGTCCCTCATATAGTACATTATGTGTCTCATACCCCTCATGTTGCCAGGGGACATTCTATTTTGATAGTTGAAACTCTATTGCCTCATTTTATGAACTTGTAATATTTTTCTCTGAACTTGGAGATTGTTTTGCTATGTATTTTTTTTAGAATTCTATTGTTAATGAATTTAGAGGCCTTCTATCAACGTATTTATATTTTTGGACAAAATAAGCTCAAGTTTTGAAATCATATTGGTATTATTTCATAAAATATGTTTATGCATCGAAATCGCTCTACTTGGTGCCTGAAATTCTAACGTGTTTCACAAATGGCTTGCAATATTTTGACAATGGATTTCGGTTGATGTTGCATTACTTTTATCTCTTTGAACGTTTGTTATACTTGACAGTATATTTTATCTTTTAACATTTGTTACTGGATAGTTATTCATTTTATTTGTCGAGTGATGACATGTTTTATAACTAAATGTGGTTAGCAGTTTGTTTCCAATAACTTGAATGATGACAATGATGATTTGATTGACTTTGAATGTTTATTGCTTTAGTGTATTACTTCGAAAGCAAAGTGTGCTCTTAATATAATTGTTGCTACATAGTTGGGCTTTGTTCTAGATTGATTTGAACTTATTGATAAGAAAATTGGACCTAGGAATAGTTTTACATTATTTATCCTTATGTTGAATTTATTGAATCCATTTCATTTTAATGTCTCAACATAATATTTAGTCAAGTGACTCAAGAATCATATGCAATTATCAAATTCTTTCTTTTATTTATTGCAATCATCAAAATATTTACTTTTCATTGTGGAATATGAACGTTTAATTGTGTTAAATGAATTATGAATTATTAGGGTGAGATTAATTGGGTATTTTACTAGGAAGTGCAAGATGAGTGTTTCAGTTTTGACACCTAGGAGACGATACAATATTTGTGCTCAAAATGATTATTATTAGTCTTTTGATAGTATGTTTTCCATAAATAATGTCACTAATTCTTTGCAATGATTCTTTTGTCTATGCTTATTGTTCTCTTTTATGAGTGTTCTTATTGTACCATGTGTCTTTGAATCTTATTCTAAATATGGTTTTGAGTTGCATTTTTGTCCATGCTTTGTAGTTAACCAAATCAATGTTTTGGACTAAACGAAATTTATCAATTCTAATCCAACGAATAACTTCTTAATTATTGGTTATGCTCGAGATTTCTTGATATTACTGTTCTTAATTTTCACGAAGGATGGGAACAAATTTAGCATGACAACCATTTATTTTGCAATATCTTTTCATTTTTATATTTCAATAAGGATAATAAAAAATCTAGTTTTGTTGCATATGACTCTCCAAAAGTCCTCAATTATTTAATTTCTTCCCAATATTTCTCACATCGTTCTCGTTCTCATCATAAAATGCCTTTCTTATAAGAGTTCATTTTTTTTGGGGTTGGTGTCGTTGGAGTTGTGTCAAATATGTAATTATCCTTTATTTGGGTAGTTGGAGCTATTGGTGGATTTTGTATCACATCTTTAATTATCCTTTATTCATTTGGAAATTTCTCTAAATGCAAAACTCCCTTGATATTCAAACACATTTTTGCATTTTATTGTTTGTGTAAATTCTACTTAGAAGAAATAATTTTCCATGGATAAGTTATTTCAATATTTTGTCTAAATGATAGGATCTATGTTGCAATGGATCTCATTTTCCTCGACGCAAGGAAACTATAATCGTATCTTTGAATTTTTTGCGTTGAATACATTTTAATTATTGAAAAGTATTTTTTATAATAACACGCAAAACACTACAAACCTATGTCCAAATCCACTTATTAAGTTTTCCAAATGTCAATAAACCAAAAGTTATTTAAACAAGTGCCCTAAGGTTTCACCATTAATGCCACAAAATGAGTGCACCTTAACATGGTGGTGTAAAAAGTTTCGAAGCAGCTAAAAATTTAATAATAACAAAGAGTTTACAAAATGCACCTTAGCATGGTGGTGTAAAAAGTTTCGAAGAAGCTAAAAAATTAATAAGAACAAAGAATTTACAAAATGCACCTTAGCATGGTGTAAAAGACTGAGAAGTTAACATTCTTCCTTGGTGAATTTTGGGTGGGTTGTCATCTATATTGAGGGCACTGGCCAAATGAACTAATTATTGGTTTATAGATGGAGTTGATTATTATTATTTTTATATTATATACTATAGGGTGTTTGATATAAACTCAAAAAGTTAACATTCTCCCTCCTCGATAGGGTTGAGTTCATGTAATTAATTGTTGTCAGATCACATCATTCGCATGCAAAGGAGCACACTAGATAATATGAAGATGCTTTTGGGGATCAACACCCATATCACCATTTTCCCGACAGTTAGCTGCGAGTGGCGACTACACCATCCACAACCCCAACGACAAGTTTGTATGTCAAGTTGGTTCAAAGGAAGGCAGGTGAGTTGCACGAGAGTTTAATTTGGCATTCCTTCTACTTCAAACACTCTACCTTGATGTTGGTTATGGATTTACTATGCATGAATCTAATGTTTAATGTGGATATTAACCTATGTGCCAGAAAGCATACCAATCCTTTGCAGCTTCTTCACAGTCTGGGAGGTCTTTTCATCTTATACCATCCTTAGGGTACATGTTATTTCAGCGCAGGATCCTGACCCAAGGTGGTAAATTTTCGATGAGGTATTCAGCTATGGTAAATCATTCATTCCTTTCCTTCATTACGGCTCAATAACACTGGAGCACGATGACTTTGACAAAGGCCATGTGATATTTTTCAGTCCTTTGAGTTTTCAGGTTTGTCGTCAACTCATATTTTATGGTGAAATTGGTTTTGCTTGTCTAGTTTGGTCTTGTATGCATCTACGTTACACCCCCTTCCCAAATCTACCCAAGCAACCATCCAGCCGGTGTATACATGCGACGAGAGGCTACTATAACGAGATTCAACCTCCTATGTGACATTAAGGAAGTGGAACAATAGAAAACACAACCTACATACCTTGTATAGTGACCACAACACCCCCAGGAGGTGACCCAACCACTCAAGCCTCTTACCCCTGGGTCATACTAACCTTTTGACCCCCTTTGAGCCATAGTCGTAGGCATAGCATTGCATTTCAAGGGAAAGAAAGCTATAGCCGTAGGCATAACACTGTGTGACAATGGCTAGGGCCCCAAATGCTTAGTCTTGTGCCTTTTAGACCTAGAGCCCAAGTCAATTCCCATAACTTCATGAAACCTCAAGGGATGTTAAATAACATTAGAACAATGATACAAAAGCAATCACATCAACAATAACTCATCTGGAGCCTTCCTAGCCACGATAGGCATTTTGTTAAACATGTCACAAACATTGAATTTACAAATTTAAACACCATATTTAAGCACAGGGGTCTCATACTTATCTAAGAATCGCTAAGAAGCATTTCTCCCTTGCATCATTAGTTGCAATACAATCTACTTGAACATAGATACATTGTGCATTCGTTTGCATGTAAAAACATGGATAGAACCATACATCGTCACTGATAAAATACATGCTTATAACCAGCATAATAACAACATAAATACATTGAATACAACAACAATAGAATCCACATAATAACTAGTACATTTTCATACCAAATACCAAAGGAATGAGCTCTTCATTATCGAATATTAAAACCAACCGGAGATGGGACTCCCATGTTCCACCCGATAATAGGTTAGTTGAGCCAAATCTCTCTTCATCCAATCACCCCCATGCCATATTCCAAGCATGAATGTGGAACTCAAACCAAAATAACCAACCATGGCATCACAATGTTAAACCACCTCACCCTCATCAAATATAAATTAGGCTTTACCGTGATCTACGCTCGATCACTAGGCCAACACAAGCATGGACATCACTAGATTCTCTTCACCTGCACCACGAGGAATTTTCCTGTCTCCTATTCTCTCAAGATTTACCGCAACCCACAGTCTGAATCAGGGGTCACTAGGCCCTAAACCAAGACATACTCTCCAGGATTTACCATATATCCCAAACCCAGGATTCCTAGGCCTTAATGGAGAGAAAACCACCTCTCAGGCTTTACCGCAATCCAAACTCGGATTGCTAGGCCCTAAATCGAGGAAACACATGAACCAATTCCATAATCATTTAGAGATCCACCTCACTCGGCTTTGAATCAATCTAGCAATCTAGCTAAATAAAAAATGAGAAGTCCACAATTCCATGGCTATCCGGAAATGGCAAGGCTAGGTTGAACACATTGTTAGACCTAGAAAAAAATCCATGCCAAGACAACAAAGAACCACATGCAATACCATGCATGCCACATCTATTATGAAAATCATACATGCAAATCAATACCTGCAAAGAATCATGTTGTAGCTGCTTGATTCCTGCTCCTCCTTCTTATTTCTTTCTTTCCTTTCTTCCTCTAATGCTAAAATGCTCCAAAAACTCTAAGTGACCAATAGTGAGAGAGAGAGAGAAAGAGAATAATGAGAGAGCTCCAAAAATGCACTGACCAAAGTTTGAACCAAAAAAAGGATGCAAACTGATCCTCATAAGCCTTTTTATCAATGAGGTCTCTATTTTCTTCATTTTCCTCCTCCCACACAACCTATGACCTTTCATCTCCCGTTTCTCCTAATTTCCATTATTTTCATAAATAAATGCCAATAAATGCCACTTTTCCTTTGCCTTTGCCAATTTCCTTTATCGATAATAACCAAAATGAATACCCACTAAGATGTCTTTCCCAACATTCAGCTTGGAATAAGTGTCCCATCAACTGTGGTTATTATTTTTAACTTTATTACATGGAATTTTCACCAGGGTTGTTATAGAACCCTCCCACTTGGGGGAACACTGTCCTTGGTGCTCAATGACACCTACAAACCAAAAACCTGCTAAAAACAAAACATATTGCCGATGGATCTTTATAATACGACTCATTACAATATTTACAATGAATAACCTGCTCAAAAGAAAAAACCATCATGAAAATCATATCGTGTATTGGAGCTTTATAACACAACTCATTACGCTATTTACAATAATATACACATATGCACATTTTCCCAACCAGCAAATAGAAGGATATGATGCCCGTATTAGCAACAAGGGAATTCAAAGACTCACACCTCCACCCTCAAAAGTAGTACAGGGATTCACATCCTTCCAAGGAAGTCCAAAATCCACTATCAAAGTCAAAATCTACATCTAATGTCCAACGCTACAATCCTATGCCATTATACCCTCAGTGAACAATTATCGACTCATTGTTCCAGGGCACACTCCCAATGTGCATATGGTTCCATCTAGCAATGACAATGACCAAAACAAATCCATCCCCAATCTTCCCATCTATGCTACACATTCCCTAAGGAAATCTGATCATCCCCTTCCATGTAGTCACTCACCTTCCAAGTTCCTTGAAATCCCCTGTCACAGGAAATCCATCCCTTGGCAAGGCTTCCTCGCATTGGAGGATACAAAAACCAAGGCATATACCTCCCTCAAAACCATTATGTTGGTCATAGCATGCTCATGGAAATCAATGGACATTATTGGGTACCAGTGTCCCACAATGGCCTTGCTCCTGAAGTGCTTCACCAACATACTGCTGCATGTTCCAATTCATTTTTTTGTTGCTGCTAATGCTTGCAATCACTTTCAACCACCTTACCAGGCATTTTTGTGCTTCCTGTACCAAGCACATAACTCCCATTAGATTCAAAATAAATTGAAAAACTTCAAGTCATACCTCATTGGTAGCCCGTCAATAAGGTACACTTGCACTTCTATTTACTTCTTGTCACACAAGTCAAACTAGTTGTTTGATCAAATCATCATGTATAAACATGTCACATCTCATCAGCTAAAAACACAACCATCATAAATTAAAATCATGAATTATATTAAATCACCATAAACCATAATCATAAATCACAAGTAACCATCATAAGTCAGAATCGTATATCACATGCATAATAGAACTGAAATAAAATATCGATACTTATCCTTCATCAGTCCTTACTTCTTCCTTTGTTCTTTCTGTACACACACCGAATCGGTTTCCATACCTGACAAGCACACAGTGCCTTTTCTTCTCTTCAATCAAGTACACACACACAATGTACATCACGACACATATATCCACATATAACATGCAACACCATACAATACACACACCCACACCAACATACGACATATACACCTACACCCGGTGTCCAATACAACACAATACATACACATACATCTGAAGTACAACACAATAGATACACCTACACCCGGTGTACAATAAAACACATATATACACCTACACCGGCACACAACACATACACCCACACCAGTGTACAATACAACACAATACATACACCTACACCGACATACAACACATACACATATACATATATGGAGTACAACACAATTAATACACATGTCACGATACCGTGACTACACCATGCACATATATAGCACTGCATGTTGGCAACACAACATGTATGACATGCACACAATACCACATGTATACCAATACCATATGCACAACATGTACACATTACCATATGTACACACACTACCTATACAACATGTGCACTTACATGTCACCACTTGCACAATGTGTACACAACGCCAAATGTACATTGCACCACTTGTACAATGTGTACACAATACCACATGTACACAACACCACATACACGACATGTACACAACACCACATTTACATAGCGGCACATGCACGACATGTACACAACACCATCTACTCACAACACCACATGTACAATCATGCACACAACACCAAATGTATATAGAAGCATATGTACATCACACATGCAACACCATATGTACATAACACTGCATATTCAACATGTACATAACACCCTACATACAAAACAACGCATACAACACCATATGCACACAACAGTGCATATCCAACATGTACATAGCACCATCTATACCTAGCACTGCATATGCAATATAACACAACACCATATATACAACATGCATACAACATCATAAGTACACAATGATACATATGCAACATTACACATCACCATAGGTATAATCACTAAATATACAACATAGCACATATACACAATAGTAGCATTGCACATCCATAAACCACACACTGACCCCACAAACAACCTTACTTATAGTGTCTTTCCACGATCCATGCTTATCCTAACATGTCGCATATCACACAACTTTCACTTTGCTGATGTACCCCTCAACATTACATGTCCATAACATAAACATAGGCATAGTACAAACATATATCATTAAATATCATCCACATGATACTGACCTCATAGATCTGTCAAGAATATTCTGCCACTTGATTCCTCATAGCCAGGAACCTCTTCATGCCCTTCACCTACATAAGCAATCATTCCTCCATAAGAATGATCCCTCACAACCCTGTAAGACAGTGAAAAAGATACATACATACATACATATATAATAATTAGCATAAAACAATAATCATCCTATGAGACATCGACATCCATACACAAATATATACATATAAACATTTATCATCAAACAACCATGATCCATGACAACCTAATCAGACACGACATACATACATACATACATGTATGCAGATATAAACATCGAAATAATCATGATCATAACACAATTGTTGGATATCATAAGGTCTAGGTTAATATAACTTCCTTTATCTATGCACAACATGCACAACATTAAGAACCATAGTTCACAACTTAGCCAAGGTATCCAACGCCTCAAATCCATTTTCTTTACCTTTTTTGTTGTCTTTTTTGCGATTGTTCTGCCACCATTCAATTACCTCAATGGACCCAACCAATGTAAATGACTTTCATATTCTTACCTTCAGCTGCCCGTAAACATACACCCAACTTCATCGAAGTATTTCACTACCTATTGGGTACCACACAACTCTCCCTAAGCTCCATCAACTTTCCTCTTTCCCAAGCCAATTCCAAAAACCCAAAATATAAAAGGAAATACAATAAACAAACAAGAGGAAAACCATGAAAACCCATAGCAATACGATACAATGAACAAAGTGACAAAGCCTTGCACTAGACACAAACAAAACTGCAAATCAAGAGCAAACAAATCATAAAAGTCCAAAAGCACAAGACTAGCAACAAACACCATAACTCAATTGACGTGGGTCCCAATGCTTCCAGGGGAAAGCTCAACCTGAGCCTTCTTCAAGATTTCATAACAGTCTCTTTGCCATACAATTCCCTGCATCATACTAACATAAACACATAATTGTCAGTGTATAATATAAACATACAATATACCAGTTACCTTACCTTGTCGTGCCAAGCACATTGTCTTGTAACTGAACATGTACACCTCTCAAGGAACTCCAATTTCTTAATGAATTCGTCCATATATGGAAACTAGTTGTTATACCTTTCAAATACATGTTCGTAAATATAACACATATCCAAATAATGCCAGACAAAATTAAGTTTAAGAAGATTTCTTGTATTCAAGGAACTCATTCGTTTGGAATTAGGGTTTCCAAACATAGCCAAAGAAATTCTTACCCAATTCCTTTCTTTTACCATTTACCTTCCTGCAATCGAGCCCTACTATGTACTGTCATATCACCCATCTGTTAGTTATATAAACACATAAACTATTACCTTGTCATGCTAATACCAAGCATGTTGCCCTGCATCTGTTCACACATGTAAGTCACATGTTCCAAATATCAAGAAATCATACATATTAACTAAAATAAGCCTCTACCATGACTAACAATCATGTCATAATCAACTAGTAGTGAAAATCACAATACTACAATTATCACCTTCTTATACTCAAGTACACATTAGCTATCTCAACACATATTGCGTTAGTACAACCATCTTAAGACAAAGTCATTTATTCATGCTATATTATAGATACAAACTCATATCATACAACTAATAAAACATTCAAACGACAAATAGACAACATAATGGAACATTCAAGCACCAAGTATACGACATAAGAAAACTCATACCTCAATGCATCTCAGGGAGGCTATCTTTTCTGCACCATCAATCTATATTAACACAATATAACTTCACAACATATCAACTCAAGCATAAATAAGGTTATGATATCCATAATAGTAACTAGCTAACATGCTTATATCATAGACTCATAAAAAATGTCATTCATGCATAACAATCACATATGCACAATCAAATTAGATTAGTAGGACATAATATCACAAATAAGTTGACTCATACCTGAATTTCATAACCCTAACCATCTGCCTAGACCAATCCAATTTAGCACGATACATATAACATCAATATATTAATGCTATAACCCTAATAATCAAGTTAACTAACATATAAAAACAACAAGTGAACATACAACATGCTCATCAACAACGTATAAGTCATCGAACATAATACAACAATAGCAATGCATGCCACCACATGTTGCTATTATTCACGACTATCTAACACATGTACATATAACCGCACTAATCAACTAGCATCTATAATGTATTTAACCATAACATCAATAGAATGAATGGAATACTCATAACCATAATGCATATAACAATCCTTAACCTACATAACTACATGCCCAACATCCAAACATGTATGAAAACATGCTCTTGCCTTGATGTCCAATGCCGCAACTTCACTTTGATGGTCTGCATCTCCTACTCTATCTTAGCCAACACATTAGTATCATAACATACCAATATCATCATGATGACCTAATTGCATAAAATGACCTTATGCACAACAACCTTCACCAAACCAATGCAAACTTGACCATGTGCACCCACTTGACATGTATAACAAGTCATGAATGACCAATGCAACAAGTGAACATACAACATGCTCATCAACAACATATAAGTTATCGAACATAATACAACCATAGCAATGCATACCACCACATGTTGCTCATATTCATGACTATCTTACACATGTACATATAACCGCACTAATCAACTAGCATCTACAATGTATGTAACCATAACATCAATAGAATGAAAGGAATACTCATAACCATAATGCATATAACAATCCTTAACCTACATACCTACATGCCCAACATCCAAACAGTATGACAACATGCTCTTGCCTCAATGTCCAATGCTGCAACTTCACTTTGATGGTCTACATCTCCTGCTCTATATTAGCCAACACATTAGCATCATAACATACCAATATCATCACGATGACCTAATTGCATACACTGACCTTATGCACAACAACCTGTTCCAAACCAATGCAAACTTGACCATATGCACCCACTTGACATGTATAACTAGTCATGAATGACCAATGCATGTCTCACATATGACATCACACAAGCAATCATACACATATAACATTGAATCATAACCAATATGTAACCTAGAATAAACAAGAAAAGCATGTCCAATATGTAACAATATGTAAGCAATCATGAACTAACAATACACAAGATTGAGTAACACATAATCAGTCATACAATCATGACAACATGTTGACAACAACACCATCAACACTTCCATGGCGACACCACTGCCACCATGGCCAACATAACACGGATGCAACAAACACATATAACATAAGCATACTAAACACATATGAAACCAACATAAAAGCATGACCAACATACCGCCCATCCAGTCCAAGGGTTGAACCATGCTCTGATACCACTATGTGGTATCATATATAAACCAAAAAGAATGGGAACTATACATCACCCAAGAGAACGGAAACTAGACACCACCCAAGGAGAGTGCAACCATGCTCTAATACCACTCTGTAACACCCCCTTCCCACATCTACCCAAGCAACCGGGAAACCACAGTAAACATGCGATGAGAGGCTACTCCAGAGTCATGTCGCCAGTAGTTTCAAGAGAAATCCTTTTTGTCAAACATCCTTTGCTTATCTGACTTCCTCTGTTACAATCCTGAATCACTAATATCATCTTGAGATATCTGTTGTTTCGTGTTGATGATGTGGGAATCATTATGGCCCTCCTTCGATGAATCATTTCCTGTCGACTTTAGCTCGTTATCTGGGAAGGTGGTTTAGAAACTTCTTTTAGTACCTTGGAGCTTGCATGCCTCAATGGAAAGTTCTTCGTGTTCGATGACAGGTTCACATCATTGACTTTCGATCGGATGATTATGCAAGTGTTCGACTTCAACACATTCATCCACACTTGTAGATTTTTCTGTTGTACCTTGAGGTCCATTGTCATTATTGGTGGTCTCTCTCGTGCCTGTTAACGATTTTCATCATTGATCGGTAATCAGGTGGTTTCTACCATGTTCGACACCAACGTATTTATTCACATGGCTATATTCATACATTGGGTTGATTGAGATCGCAGTGAAGACCCTGGGTCACTTTTGATTTTTGATCCATTCTGCAGGAAGTTATTGAGTATTCATGATTGTATACATGATCCTATCTATATGGATGGTTGTATCCATACTGCGAATCTATTTCTATTATCTCTTTAGATGGATGGCTGCGACCATGCCGTGGGTTCATGTGTTATTTGATGCATAGTACAGAGTCATGTGGTCAGGCATATTCATACCAGAGATGTCATATATTGTAAAATGTTTTATTTGGTAGGTTTTCTAGCGGTTATGAGTTCTTTTCCTTGGTTCATAAAGCATTTCATCCATCACTCATCATTCTGCCTTCATGTTTTAGGGAGCATCTGTTACGCAGTAATTTGTCACCATGCTCATTTCCCATCCCTAATCCTTAAATATCCCGTGACGGATCTTGTACAATATTTCCACTACGAAGAAATATGTTAAGACATCCCTTGAAGATTCAAAGAAAACTACCATGGAATATTATTGAAGAAACTTGGTCAAAATCCTATTTTCTTGGGTTAGCGTGTTTCCTGGTTTCATGCACGTGCGGATGTCAGCTTGAGAGTTTTGGCTTAGTGTTGCTAGTGTCCTTATTTCTTGGAAAACCACGCTGGTCCCTTTCTAGCAGTGTTTCCTCAAACGAAGTAGAAGCTTCAACCTCTAGAAGTTTCAGGGCAGTGAGTTGGTTGTTAAACGGTGGTGATAGAGTCGAGCTCTCTGATTTTAGAGCTTTGATCTCATCCATTGGGGTTCATCCCTTAGAAAGTGGACCTTCCTCCTCCTTTCATGGGATCCCAACATCTTCTCCCATCCTATAAATTCATGCCCCTCTTTCCAATAATGTTAGTCCTGGTTGGTCATTGTTGGGCTAGTCTGAACTCTCGTTCCCTTTACATTCTCGCATTGTGATAACACCTAAGTGTTTGAGAGAAGGAATGCTTTAGAGCTTCGGTGAAGTACTCATATTTTCACCAAACGAGGCCACCAACATGAAGGCCTGGGTTGTAAGCTCTTCCTTTCATAATTATCGATAAAACATCTGATGTTTGCTTTCTATATTTGTCTAATCGTTTATGCAAATATTCTGGTTCTCCTTGATCTACTAGATAGCTAATGTTTATGATTATTATGTATTAGATTACATTTTCTATTGCCTCTTGATCATCTACAGGTATTTTTGTACCATCAGTAGCAGGGAACGAGCCTAAAAGGATCATGGATCAAGGTCATCATCAACAGATTTGAACGTAGCATTAGGAAAAAAGTACTTCTATCTCTTTTCTTGTCGTATTATGAATGTTAGTTAAGAAAGATTTGCATTAGAAAGTATCTCACATTGCTAGACCCACTCTAGGGCTAGATATATTTCCTCTGTCCGCAGAGGAGATTTATCTTGACAACACTGTACTATAACCGACAATCCGAATCAGGGGTCACTAGGCCCTAAACCAAGACATACTCTCCAGGATTTACCGTATATCCCAAACCCAAGATTCCTTGGCTTGAATGGAGAGAAAACCACCTCTTAGGATTTACCGCAATCCAAACCCAGATTACTAGGCCCCAAACCGAGGCAACACATGAACCAGTTCCATAATCATTTGGAGATCCACCTCAGTCAGCTTCGAATCCAACTAAACCAAAAATGAGAACTCCACAACACTATGGCTATTCGCAAAATGGCAAGGCTAGGCTGAACACAATGTCACACTTGGAAAAAACCCATGCCAAGACAACAAAGAACCACATGCAATACCATGCATGTAACTTCTAACAAAGAAATCATACATGCAAATCAATACCTTTAAAGAATCCTGATGTGGCTGCTTGATTCACGCTCCACCTTGCTTTCTAGCTCCTTCTTCTTTCTTTCTTACTCCAATGCCAAAGTGTTCCAAAAACTCTAACTATATAAGAGTGTGTGTGAGAAAGAGAGAGAATAATGAGACAACTCCAAAAATTCACTGACCAAAGGTTGAACCAGCTAAAGCTTGCCAATTGATCCTTAGAAGCCTTTTTTATCAATGATGCCTCTTTTTTCTTCATTTTCCATTATTTTCCTTCATTTTGCTCCTCACATGCAAGATGTGACATTTCATCTCCCTTTTCTCCTAATTTCCATTATTTTCATAAATAAATTCCAATAAATGCCACTTTTCCTTTGGCTTTTCCAATTTCCTTTAACCATAATAACCAAAATGAACACCCACTAGGATGTCTTGCCCAACATTCAAGTTGGAATAAGTGTCCCATCAACTGTGGTTATTATTTTTAACTTTATTACATGGATTTTTCACCCAGGCTATTACAGTCTATGTTCTTCATTATTTGTTTACATAACACAACAACCGACCCTTTATTTGAGTTGGTTGTTGTGTTAACACCCTCTGAAGTTGTGTATTCTACGAGTGTCTCGTTCAATTGCCTGGTTCTCATTGGCGGTGTCTGGTATGCAGGTACATTCTCAATTTGGTTTTGATCAAGTTTTTCATTGGGTGGTATGTCGGTCCTTACGTTTAACTTACGTAGGCCTTACATATACACAAAGCCAGAACCAAGAGGAGGTCTATTTTGGTATCAGTCAAGGAGCATCCATCCTACTCGTGGTTGATGATGTTTTTACTCATGGATTCCCCTCCAGTACCCTTCGCGTTAGCCCTTATTCATAGTCCAATTTTCCATTTCCTTTCAAATTCATTTCTATTCATTCCCAAACTGTCACTCTACTGCCAACTGAGTCACAGGGTTCGATTATGGGTCATGTATTTGGGGAAGGTTTTACTGGTTACATTACCATAGTCTTGTCAGGTCTGGTTTTGATACAAGTTTCCATGGCCCTGAGGCTACACCAACTTACTTGCCGGGGTGGTTTTTTTGGAAGCTCCACCTCTAGACATTGGCATATCTTTAGCTGGTACTCAGTGGCATATCACCTTGAATCTTTTCCTCCATAAGTGCGAAACGATATTCTTCAATTGGAAGCAAAGGAGTTTGGTGATAGGATATATTTTTCAGATACATAAATAAGTGGGCACACTTCCAGGTGGACTCCAAATCCTAGAAAATTTCGTAAAAGAAGACTCCACTTCTTACACTCAGTGGCATTGCACCGTCAACTTGAAACATTGTTTCATATGGTCACCAAGGACAAGCAAGTTGATCATTACTAGGTATTTGTAGGACAAGAGGAGATTAAAAGGATCCTTAGAGACATAAGATATAATCTTGATGATATAGTTGTCAGACGTAAAAGGCTGGAACACCATGTGGTCTCCGACTCCTGCTATGGTTTTGACTCGCAACCACACACACCAACAATGATCAATGCACCTGTAGAGGATTCTACCCTCTAAAACTCTCATACAAGTCATTGTATTGGATTAACAATGTTTTATGGCATTTGATTTTACATATAGTATATGTTTTATGTTTATCTTTACTATGTCTCTTTGTCGACCTATATTGCGTGTTAACATTTTTGGTTCATTTCCCATCAAGAAATCATGCATGTAAACTTTACTGGGCTACATAGTTGGTCAACTACTAAGTTTCTCCAATTGCCTTTTTTGGCTAATATTGGGATCATACCAACATTAGTTGTTCAGTATTCTGGTTTAGAGGATCCCACAAAATTTTTGGTACGCCAATGCTATCAATGTACTAGCAATTTTTTGATAATATAAATAACCTTATATAACTTACAAAAAAAATGTTAACATTCTCCCTCGAAATATTTTTCTATATTGCACTAAGACAATATCCATATTACATAAAAGAAGTAAAGATAATTTTCTATCTTTTAAGCTATATTTTCTCACAAATAACTTAATCTGAGTTTTTTCTTTAATGATATAATATAATTTTTTCCACAAATCCTTTTAGCTATTTACTTTGTAAAATTTAATAAAATAATATATAAAAGTAAACCTAGATAATATATTTCATAATAATAATATTAAATAACTATAAGAAAACTATATGTCTAAATCCAACATTTCAGGTGAACAAAATATTGAGAATCAAAATATAATGTAGGTGTGTAAAAGACATTTTAATAAAAATGTTTTTCATCTTCAACTTTCTTATTGTCATAAAGATGAGATTATTTGGACATTTTAAGTTTAACCAATTGTTCTGTGATCTATTTGACTTTGGAGCTCATTAGAGTTTATTCATATTTTAATGATATTGATTTGATGGAGGAAGAACAATTAATCCACAATACCAAAGTATTTAAAAAGTGAATAAAACTACATGCACGAAATTCATTTATACAAAAAAAGCATTGACATGCCACCATGTGGCTCTTGTTTATTACATAATTGTTGTGGAGGTAAATCCCCTCTGCGGACAGAGGCGATCCCTACTAGCCCAGATCGGGTCTAGCAACAATCGTATCACGCTAAGGCGCAGGTTCCTAATTACAATAAACCAACTTGCGAAGAAGGCCTACCTCAAGTCCAACGCTATTGTTCGTAGAGAAGATGGCGCTCCCGTTTCCTTGCTCCAGCAAATCACAATCCTCTCGCTCGTCGCGATCGAACACCTGCACACACAAGAAACACGACAAACACAAGCGTAAAACCCGATATATGCAATTATGTATCAGTCAGAGAAGACACAACTCATGATCATAATGAACAATACGAGTGGAACCATAACCAATAGTCGCTTATCATTCATTCATACAAAGGAAAATACAACCAGGCTCTGACGTTGAACCTTCCTTCGGTGGGTCGTCAGCGGAATACGTCTCAGTAAAGCTTGCCGAGAATAGGGACAAGCCTCTCTCTTCGATCGTCAATCTCCTCGCTATGGATTTGGCACTATGAGGACTATCAAAGCTCTTGCAGCATTCCTTAGGCGATGAAGGCTCTTGGAGATTAGCTTGCAAAGGGAAATGGCAAGCTTATATAGATGGTGGAAGAGGAGTTGGGATCCCTACAATCATGGGATTGGCCCTATCCTCAAGGAAGCTTCCATGAGAGGTGGCAAACTACTTCCTCTACATGGAAATCCGGAGCGAAACGTCCCAACTCAATTTAGAGACCAGTTCAGGAGTTGGTTAAAGTCAATATTCTGCCATTTATTTTAAAAAAACACCCTTTATTAAGCCTGGCGCGAGTGCGACTCTGAGACAGAGCGCCAATTGGCGCGCCCTCTTTGAAGAATTTCCCCCATTGGCGCGGGTATAACACAGGCTAGTCGCGCCAAGGATGAAAAAGGCTATTTTTAGGGTTTTTCACAAGGAGATGTCTTCAGGGAAATGAAATTCCATGTCTAGGGGAATGCCATGAAATTGTTTTCAAGTTATGTCACTACTCACAGGTCACGGAATGAGCCCTCCAATGTGCGGGATGGGGAATTGCAGGGACAGTGACAAATTGCTGTGTAACAGATGCCCCCTAAAGCATGAGGCCCGAAAGAGAGAGAGGGGTGAAATGCTTTACAAGAACGTGTCCAACCGAAAACACCACCGTTGGAAAACCTGCGTAGAGAAGTACAACTGATATCTCAAATACATGATATATGTGGTATGGGCGCAGCCATCCATAGCAGAGTATACAAGAATCCAAATCCAAGGTATGGACGCAGCCATCCAGTGAAGATTGATAAATAGACTCAGGTATCGTCGCAACCATCCAATCAATGAGTCATGTAACTAATCATAATAATCCACAAAATCGCAGCCTGGATTCTAAACAGATGAAATCCAGGGTCTTGCGCTCCATCTCGACCCGAACAAAGTACAATTTCAAGCATGCGAATGAGTGAGCTAAAGTCGAACATGCAAGAACATCGTCTGATTACCAGCCAATGATGAAAGCTGTTAACAGATGCGAGAGGTACCACCAATAATTACAATGGCCCTCAAGGTACTATAGGTACAATCTACGACATGCGAATCAATGAGCTGACATCAAACACCCGTAGAATCACTCGATCAGAGGCCAATGATGAAATCCTCACGTTGAACGCGAAGAACCTGCCATTGAGGCATGCAGGCCCCAAGGTACCAGAAGGGAGTCTCTAGATCATCTTCCTGGATAATGAACTGAAGTCGATAAGAAGTGACCTTGATTTAAGGTGGGCCATAGTGTTTCCCACATCATCGACACGAGACAGAGGAACATAATGTCTTTGTGAATCAGGATCAGATGAGAATTAGAGGAAGGTTAAAATTTGCAGAGTTCAACTTCTCTTGAACATATAGGCGGCACGACAGTGGATTTGGCAGTATTTGACATCAAAATATCAGAGGTCATGATGACGAGGCAAAGAGAAGATGAGAGGTCAAAAGGGATCACCCAAACCCACGGAGGCTAGTGAAAAACGAGATGAGATGTCCCCAACCCGACAGGAATGCTGACAAGTGCCATGTTCAAGAGCGACATACTTCCGACACGCCAACGATTTTGGTTCCATTTTTTCCCCACCATTTATGGCGAGTAACCCAATTATTTTTTAAAACAAGCTTGAAGGGGATAGCATATGCTTGTCATATAATTTTGTCCTTTGGACGAATCCATCCTAGTACATTTAACGAGCCCTAGGAAGGAGAAAATCGAATATCGTCATTACGAATAGACCCAATGTCATCAGGGTTTTACGAGTCTGACAAAGGAAGAACTCGACGTCTTTTCATGTTTAGAGAGTTTGAAAAGACAGCAGAAAAGTAAACTCCAACAGTCCCTTTTCGTAGATAGTTCCTCAAATCCGAAAAGGTAGAAAACTATGTTTGAGGAAACCTCCTAGTCACGATAGGCTAGGGTATTCCTTTTTCGTAAATAATTTATCCCAGCCCGAAAAAGGGGTAAACGTATACTGGGCAGATGTCGTTTCGTAACCACTTTAACGAGATCAAAACGACAAGCGACTCGACAATCTTTTCATGTTTAGGGAGTCAGAAAAGAGCTGAAAGATGACACCTCCTGTAGGAACGAGTGGTATAAAGGGTAGCAACTGGCTCCGGTAATGGTGGAACTGCTCAGAACAAGTAAAGGTTAAGAGGCTGGCTAACAAGACCACTCATCGCAGTGGTTCCTCAGGAACGGTTAAAACAACCAAGTGAAGGCATATGATCGGCCAAGCAGATAGTGACGATGGAATGAGAAAACCAAGGCTCATCTGGCAAAAACAGGTTGAGAAAATGGAAATCATAAGAGGTAAATGGGAATGGTTTCATTTTTACACAAGCTTGAAATCAGGAAACTCTGCTTGAAGTTGGTTTAATTTTTACACAAGCTTGAAACAAAGATAAACTATGCTTGAAACCGGTTTCATTTTTACACAAGTTTGAAACGGAAACAAACTATGCTTGAAAAATTAAGCATGCCCCCAGCATGGTGACTCAATTCGAGGTACATTCCCCCCAAGCTTCAGTCCATATGAAAGGCAGATGGAGTGAAGGTTCAAATTACGGGATCAAGAGAAAGACTCGACTGGGATTTTACGAGATCTCAACAAAGACTCGAATTGAACGGGAACGTGTTTCATTGTTTTAACGAGGTTGACACATTAAAAGAAATATCCTCAGGACACCTTGTTTCATGGTTTAAGGAGCTTTGGCACAAGATAAGGAACTCTGCTCCAACAACCTTGTTTCGTTTTTTAAAGAGCTTGACACAAGACAAGGAACTCTGCTCCAACAAACCTTGTTTCATTTTTTAAGGAGCTTGACACAAGGAAACGAACTCTGCTCCGACAACCTTGTTTCATTTTTTTAAAAAGCTTGACACAAGACAAGGAACTGTGCTCTGACCAGCTTGTTTCATTTTTTAAGGAGCTTGACACAAGAAAAAAAACTGTGCTCCGACCAACTTCATCATAATGAATAAGAAGTCATCGCTTCCAAGAGTTCCACTCTTGATGGAAGGAAAACATCCTGGAAGTCAGGACCTAATGCCCCCAACACCTGATGCACGACAGCACTATCGCTGAGTACAGACACGGGGTAGGTAGCCACATAGTTGACCTGCGGTGGGGCAGATACAACAGGTGGATAAAAACCAGGAAGGGATGATGGCGGGCTAGATGCCACATCAGTACCAAAGAACGAAAGCTGATCAATGGTCACGATCTGTCCTTTATGTGGAAAACAGACCACACGGAAAAGGGAGAAGACAAGCGCTCCCATGGCATAGGTGTAATCGCGCCCCAAGAGCAGATTGAAATCCAAGGGGCCTGGAACAACCATCACGTCCATATGGACAGTTTTACCTCCCAAAGTAACAGGTAACCTCGGAAGGATCCCTAACGGTTGACTAGTTCTTATGTTAAATGCCAACAGATTCTGCGTAACAGGCGCAAGCGGTGGCGAACCGAAAGCTTGCCAAGTAGTTGAGGATAGAACACTAACAGATGCACCTTCGTCTATAATGGTGCTGGGTACGACCAGACCAAAGGCCTGTACCGTTATCTCGAAAGGCACATAAGACGGAAGGCGGTATCCCACAAATCGGTTCCAATCAAAGGAAGCGACCAAACTACTCGGAGGGGCTACCATCGAACCGAGATGATCTTCCCCTGGTGTTACGATCGAAGAAGGAGCATCCTCCATGACCTCCATCTCGAAGGCGGGAGGAGTATCCTCTGGGACCTCCATCACGGGAGGCAGAGGAGCAACTTCTTGAGATATAGGGATAGGAGAATCTTTCTCCAAGTCCGAGGAATCTGAACAAACAAGAAGAACCTAAGGGATGTGAGGTCCACTCTCAACGGAAAAGACCTGGTGCACCGCAGACGGGGCCAGTTCAACCGATCCCACGACCGATGGTTGGTCGGGGATGGATTCCTGAATTTGAATTTCCGAGGGAGCGGGATCGACCAAGGATGACTCTTGACCAATCGTAGGATCAGCTGGTGGAGGACTCAAAGAAAGATGTTTGTAACCAGCCGGAAGGCACGGCGCAGAAACAACCGAGTTGTCCAAAACTCTCTTGGCTTCATCCATATACGGACAAAGGTGAATGACATGGTGCCCTTCACACAACTTACAGGGATTGGTGAGCTTACCCTACTTCTTAAGAGTTTTACCAGCACTAGCTGAAGACGTGCCCCCAACCTGACTCCCGGAAGCCAAAGGCAATGGCGGACGACCGTTGGACCATGCTTTGAGCACCTTGGGAATGCCAGGGCAATCTCGAAGAAGATGGTCTCCCGTGCACAACATGCAAGGGAACTTGACTTTCCGCGGAGGGTTGGGAGATTTATCAATGGAAGGCTTCTTAGGCGCAATAGCCGCAGAGCTAGCCTCTCCTTTATCTAACTTCTTCTTCTTTGTCTTCTTCTTATTCTTCTTAGCCACCTGGTTACTCGAATCCAGACTTTCACCAGGCAAAGTAGGAGAGGAGGACGCATAAATGGGCGAAGAAGGGGAGAGGTCCACCTTAGAATCAACAAGATGTTGTTCAGGCGGAGGAATTGATTGAACAGTAGTCAAGACATTCGGGACCACAGAGGTTGAAAACAACCAAACGGGCAACCCAACAGTTAACCCAGGAAGGGACAACGTTGCCATATAAGGAGCGCCAACATTTCCAAAATGAGGAAAAGGACCAGGATTCCCATTGGAGGGGATTCCTTGGTTGGTGAACTCCGGAAAAGTTGCCATCGAAACAACTTAAGACCGCACACAGGCTAAAAACCAAGGCACACAATCAAATGGCCAACAAGCAAAATCTACCAGGGAGTGTGATCGCGGGTGATTTATTTTATGACATTGAAACTTAGAAACTTCACCGTTTCATGTTTTAAGAGTCGAGAAACAGATGAAAGATGACTCTATCTCTTTCAGTTTTGAAGCAAGCGTGAAAGGACAAGCGCTTGGTGATATTTTCAAATTTAAGGAGTTAGATAAGATCAAAATGATTGCTCTGGAATACTAGGCAAAGGGTGTACCAAATAACCGTGAACTGCAATATACACCTTGGTTTCAAAAATGAAAGAGAAATCAACCAAGGACTTAACGTACGTGCAGGAAATCTCCCCGAATGCTGTGTCTGGTGTATCACGGGTATAAGGTGGCAGAATCCGCTTCCTATGGATAAAGGATAGAAACCTAGTGGGGTCTCCCTTTATATATGCGATGCTACGGGGAGCACAAGTCCGTACTAGTGTTGTCTAAAGCCAAGAGGCGAACGACAGCTACTAGGTTTAAAGACGCCAGAACACGTCTCTAGCCTAGACCTCTAAATATTTCGTTAATGTTTCAATGCTGTCTTAGTGTAAATTGAATAAATTTTAATGTTTATCTTCAATTATGTTTCAGTTTTCAGGCCCTAACGAGTGCTATGTCTCAAAATCTCCTAAATGCACACTACATGCCACAGTATATCATTTCATTTGATGAAAGCTAATTACGAGAGAGTTAAGAGCTTTTCACACAATAACAAAACGACCAGACAACAACCAATGATATCTCTAATGCAGCTAATGGAAACCAAAAGCTTTTTTTTCAAAGTTACTAATCACTAATAACACCGAAAAGATTTAATTCACACTAACTAATCCAACGCAAAAGAGATTTTTTGTATTTTCAATGTTTAAGGGAAAAATGCACTAACAAAATGAAAACTAATGAGACAAGCAATTTGAGAAGCAAAAGCAAAAGAGGAAAACAATCCAATTTCACTCAATGCAAGCACACAATCGGATCTCAAATCGACAAAAAGTCCTTCAAACCAAAAGACACCCAAAGACTCAATTGAACCATGTAATCTAGGCCCAAAACGAGACAAAGCGGAATTCGAATGAAGAAGAAGCCAATCACTCGAATAACGCAATAAAATGATGAACAACCACCAAATGAATGTAGATAAGCAATCACAAGGTTGACTGAACAGATAAACACCAAAAACTCCCAAGGGAGGCTCGACGCATAATAAAACCTAGATGCCCTAGGGCTAGAATGTAAAATCGACAGAAAAGGGCAAACAACCAAAGGAAGAAGGTCACAATCAGTGAAACAAGGCTCCAGAACACTCAAGCAGTCGAAAAAATGAGACCAAACACCCAGATTAGTCTCAGAAGGCTCAAAACACAATAAACCCTAGCACCTTACAGTATTGGCGCGACTGTAAGGCTGAAACTAGCGCCATAATAGAATTGGCGCGAGTAATACACTGACAACATGTGCCAGTGGGCGCGACTATCACACTGAAAAGCGCGCCAACAGAGTTTACTAGGGAAAAAAAAAAAAAAATAAGCAATCCAGGAGGAAGACTAGTGATGTTGGAGCTCAAACCAAAAGCCAAAGACACAAAAAGAACCAGCTAAAAGAGTTTATCAAGCAAGCAAAGTCAAGAATCGACCGAAAGAAAAGACAATACTCCAAGTGTTCAGTTCATAAACTAAACCGAAGATTGACTGAAGCAGCATTCATCTACTTTCACTAATGCAAAGCAAGAGCATTTTGAAGGCTATCTGGCTAACTTCAGGCCCCGTCTGTAGTTTATAAAGCAAACAGCAAGCTAACTCCCCAGTGGAGTTGCCAATTTGTTGTGGAGGTAAATCCCTTCTGCGGACAGAGGTGATCCCTACTAGCCCAGATCGGGTCTAGCAATAATCGTATCACGCTAAGGCGCAGGTTCCTAATTACAATAAACCAACTTGCGAAGAAGGCCTACCTCAAGTCCAACGCTGTTGTTCGTAGAGAAGATGGCACTCCCTTTTCCTTGATCCAGCAGATCACAATCCTCTCGCTCGTCGCGATCGAACACCTGCACACACAAGAAACATGACAAACACAAGCGTAAAACCCGATATATGCAATTATGTATCAGTCAGAGAAGACACAACTCGTGATCATAATGAAAAATACGAGTGGAACCATAACCAATAGTCGCTTATCATTCATTCATACAAAGGAAAATACAACCAGGCTCTGACGCTGAACCTTCCTTCAGAGGGTTGTCAGCGGAATACGTCTCAGTAAAGCTTGCCGGGAATAGGGACAAGCCTCTCTCTTCGATCGTCAATCTCCTCGCTATGGATTTGGCACTATGAGGACTATCAAAGCTCTTGCAGCATTCCTTAGGCTATGAAGGCTCTTGGAAATTAGCTTGCAAAGGGAAATGGCAAGCTTATATAGATGGTGGAAGAGGAGTTGGGATCCCTACAATCATGGGATTGGCCCTATCCTCAAGGAAGCTTCCATGAGAGGTGGAAAACTTCTTCCTCTACATGGAAATCCGGAGCCAAACGTCCCAACTCAATTTAGAGACCAGTTCAGGAGTTGGTTAAAGTCAATCTTCCACCGTTTATTTTTAAAAAACACCCTTTATTAAGCCTGGCGCGAGTGCGACTCTGAGACAGAGCACCAATTGGCGCGCCCTCTTTGAAGAATTTCCCCCATTGGCGCAGGTATAACACATGCTAGTCGCGCCAAGGATGAAAAAGGCTATTTTTAGGGTTTTTCACAAGGAGATGTCTTCAGGGAAATGAAAGTCCACGTCTAGGGGAATGCCATGAAAGTGTTTTCAAGTTATGACACTGCTCACAGGTCACGGAATGAGCCCTCCAATGTGCGGGATGGGGAATTGCAGGGACGGTGACAAATTGTTGTGTAACAATAATAATAATACAATGATTTTAAAATTATTAAATATTTATAGAATCATATGTTTTTTAAAAGTCACATTAAAGAAATGTTGACTATTAAGTTTGGTGAAACTCTAAAAGATGGCATTTAAGAGAACAACTTTTCTCCCTTGTTTTTATAAATATGGTCCTCCTCGTTAATAAGGAATGTCAAATTTCTAAAAAATATAGAAAAAATAGATGACATAAGATAGGACCAGACCTTATATAGTCACAATAATATGAATACAACATGAATAAAGTTGAATATTTAGCCCCGAGGGTTAGCTCAATTGGTTAGAGTCCTCATTGTTAAAGCACCTTTTCTATTGAGCGGTCACTGGTTCAATTCTCTTGACACTCTCAGGGTTAGGCTCTAAGGTCGAGATGACAAAAAGTGATCATTATGGGTGGATGTGATTGGTACAAATATTTAACAAATAGAAAAACATGAATAAAGTCGAATATCATCAATTTCCCGCATGGATATAAATAAAGAATAACACATTTTGATATACAAAAATAGTCGTGAAATGCATTAACAAAGAACTTTGAAAGATAATTACATTCAAGCTCATAGTGATTAAAATAGTTACACATTTACAATCCTAAGCTTAAAACTCAAAGTCAAAAGATCATACTAGACATTAACTCTTGGTAGTTCTTCAAGGAACTTTTATATATGTTCAAATAGAAATTTATAATATATGAGAAATTAAAATGCATTTGTTCATTTAAGGACATGGATTGAGCTCCCATGAATTATATAAATAATCCAAAGACCTAATAAAGAAAAGAAACTACAATTAGGAATTGACCTTGATACTTGAAAAACTCTAAAGTTAAGAAGGTTGAATGATTACTAAGTGAGAATAAGAAAGGTAGGGGACCAAACTAAATAATTTATTTGTAGTGCTCGAAAAAAAAAGACTCTCCTTGCATTATTTATTTATCTAAATACTAAATGTGTGTTGAAGACCTAACAATTGGAACCATTGATGAGTCCTCTCAAAGTTGTTACATTTTCTAGAGTATCTTTGAGCCTTTATTCAAAGTTATCTCACAATGCTACAATGGTCATTTATTTCTTTTCTCGAACTTCAAGTAATTAATCTTCAATCATCTTTAAATAATAGTGAGTCTAATGTACTACCATTGAATAGACTTCATTCTTATTCATGAAATGAATTAATAATTTTTCAAATTTTTCTATAGGAAAATCAATAAGCCTATTGAAGTGATTGCCCCATGCGATCTTTAGTACATCAACATATTTGTGCATTTTCTCTTGGGTTAATAACATTGCATCTATAATTAAATTGAGACCCTCGAGGTTCTTAGCCATCTCAATTACCTTAAAAAATAAATCACTCCATCTTGTCTTATTATTGTCCCATTTGGAAAGCACTTCTCGGACCATTTTAATTATCTCCTTCCAACAAGATTTTAATTGCTTAATTCGTCCTTAGAATAGCAAATTTTGTTCTTTTCTTTGAGCTTCATTCATATATGATATTTTCATTATAAATGTAGTTAAAGCCTCTTTATCAATCATATTATCATTGTCCAAGTCCTTTTGTAAAAATTCAATGAGAGAATTAATTATGACAAACAAGTTAGTTGAGCTCATGGCTACTTCCCATGCTTCCAAGATTATGTCTTCCAAAGTTTGACTTGGCTTGATGGTGGATATTCGTTCAACAAACAACGACCTAGGTAACAATGTCATTTCCAATTCTTTTATTCTCCTCATTAGCACTACAATTTCCATTTCCTACTCACAAATTGAGTAACCCGATGCATCTCTAGCTTCCTAATGAAATTTAGACAACTTGGATGGTTTTATTCCTTTGATGTCTATCTTTTAGTTTACCTTATCAATAACATGGTTATTTTTTATGTTCACTTGTTCAAATTGTATTTTCTTATAACATTTGTTGTACATTGCATGATGCAATGTAGTTGATTCAACTTCAACTTCAAAATCAAGAGGATCTTCTTGAGCCAATTCTTCAACAATTAACTAACTTCCTAAAGCTTTTCAACCTAGTTTGGTAACTCTGGTATTTTGTCAAGGTCAAAAAATTTCGTTACTTCAATGTTCACATCCTTCATGTATCCTGGGTATTCCCTTGTGCATTACTTCTTTTCATTTTTGAACTCACTCCAGTGACATTAGTCTTCTCCAAATTAAACTTGGGGCGATTTTTATCACTACCTTATCCAACACCATCGCTATTGTTTCTCCTTGGTTTTTTTTTTTTTTTTATAGATTGACTTCTAAATGTATAAGTACTCTTACAACATTGCTATGGGGTAGAGCCAACACTTGTAACAAAATGTCCGTGGTATCTCTACAAATTATTAGTATTGTGTAGGGTGTTGAGATCTTCATGGAAAATTTGGGTGGTAACAAGTAGCACATGATTGTCTCCTCCACTGTAATATTCATTTTTCTTGGTGTTCCTTATGATAGGGTTAGGATGCACTTCCAGAGTTAGGAGCAGACAGGTCATAGGTGCAGGTTTGTGTCATCAGCAAGCCCAAGGGATTTTTGGATTAGCTTTGAGGAGTTTCTATGAGGGCTGGTGGCATTCTCTTAGTATATTCCATCATCTGCACAATTTTCCTTTTGTTCCGGTGCATTCTGACAACTTTCAGAAAACTTAGATATTTTTGGGCTTAACTCAATTAATTATGATCAAGGTGGCATTCTGGGAGGAATACATGATAAAACACCTTAGCGTAATAGATTGTTGGAACCAGAATGAGAATACCTACATGGTGGGATGGATGGACATGAGTTTCAGTGGCCGGAGGAGACATGGACTGAAAGTATTGAATTCTCCAGGGATAGATTTATCAATTTTTATAGTGGTTATCAAAGACCAAAGTCATTTTTAGAGACTCTATACGCTGCTGGAAAACCTTGGTGCATAGTCATTGTGCTGAGGTTGTATATGTCATGAAAGAACAAACTACGTATTAAGTGCCTCCACAAATTAATATCTAGTGAAGATGTAACAAGGGTTGCACACTTGGTCGCACACTTCATTTCGTCAATACGAATTGAATGACAATGTACACTATATAGCAGTGTTGCAGTGTTTCTTCACTGGTTGAGTGTGCAGAATATACGTGTAGCAACACTAACGTATATTCTGTGCATATGCGTCAGACAGTGCATTGATGCTTTCAAAATTTCCAGATTGTGGTAATCTATAGATACTGGCACAGAAGATCGAATTAAAAATGTTGGGTACCACAAGGGTCTTACTACCATGCACAGTGCTATAAAATTGAGTGTATTCAGGAAGCTGATCGAGTCTGCATTCTCCTACAATAATTAGTGCGTTCAAAAAGGGTTGAATAATTGAAGTTGCTAGGCCGTATGGATAGAGAGGTATAGCGAAATTAATATCTAAAGACACATTCTCTATTGTCGAGTTGAAATCCTTCATCAACCCAACCAATACATAGACTTGTGACTGGAATAATTACGAGGTTCATCCATTTCAATTATTTCTTGTATACTTGCATAATGAATATTCTGGTTATTTTTTCCAAAGTGAAAAAGTCATGTACCAGCTGTATGCAAATTTTTTAGCATAAATATATCGGTTGAACTCTTTGAAGCTTCATTTTGGGTGAATATTGTTAACTATGTTGGTACTCTGAGAAAAACACCTAGAACAGTGTATACATGAAATACCAGATAGAAAATGCATTTAACTCAGGAAACAACAATATCATTTTCACAAATGACCTTGTCCTCATTTGGGCTATTGACTTAAGGAATACACCATTAACTCATAAAAGACAAACGTACTAGATTCATGAGGGGGGGAGGAATTTGGAAACAGTTTCATCATATTGCATCACTACTTGGAGAAAGTAATTGAAGCAACATAGGATCCAGGGTGCTAGTAGAGCTACTATATGGTGGAGTTTTTAAAACACCTCATGAACCAACAAAGTAATACTTCCATGGACTACAATATAAATCAGAAACCAAAATTAACTCACATGCTCAACATCAAAAAGTATCTATGCCATTCTAAGGCTCTATGCCATTCTTCGTAAAGAAAAAGAACAACCAAAAGATGTGCATAAGGGGTAGGATGTGCATAAGGGGCAGGAAATAGGGCAAAAATTCTCGCACTTGGAACAAATTTGAAACACATGAAGATGACATGAAGAGTTCTATTCAAACTTGATGAGCTTAATGAACTCTTGTCCAAAATAAGCCAAGTAGAAGGGAAGAAACTGATTTGGGCTCTAAAACTAGCTATGCTTGCTCTCATACAACACAAGTTCTTGGAGGAACCTTGTGAAGGGGTTAGACTTCCATTTGCATCTTGTCTCAGTAACATCATGAGACTAATCGCCCCTATAGCTCCTTACAATGATGATGCTATGAGGAGAGTTTCCAGAATAATAGTAGAGACTTTCCAAGACTTGGACAACAGTGCAGGCTCTACCTTTGGGAAGAAGCTTGAGATCTTAGGAGGTATGGCCATGGTCAGGACATATGACATCATGCTTGATTTGGGGTGTGATGACTTGGTCCATCAGATGTTCCAATGTTTCTTTAACATTAAGAAACATCACCCCGACACAGTCAAAGCAAACATGTTGTCCATTTTGTCTTCATTCATGGGAGATTGTTGTTATAGGTCAATTTGGGCATCATCCCCTGCCATTCGGTCAAACCGGACATCATCCCCGTGACCTCAATGAAATAGGGTCTATCATCCCCTCATATTTCAGTTTCTACATGCCCTAAGTGAAGAACATTTCATTCATGGCTTCTCTTGTGAGATTTCCAAGGTTTGAAGTATATGTTATATGACCTATTGACTCACTGACGCTCATTTGCAAGGGACTAACTGCGTTGCAGTGACAAATCCTCCATGCAAGGGTGCACTGCAGTGAACTTATCGACACTCAAGGTTGCGTTGGTCACCTGGGAAAGGAATTCTCATTGTTCCAGGAATATCCACATGGCTAGTGCCTTCTAGAAGAGTCCACATGTGTCAAACTTCGAATCCAAGTTTCCATATAACACCTCTGAACTTGGAAAAATGTCTTGCCTATTATTAGAAAGTCATTCATTGAGAAACTACCATCAGTTTCCCTATAAATTGAGCACTCATCTTAGTGCTAGGGAGGAAGAATTTTGTGCAAAGTTATGATGTTGGATTCTCATTTGATAAGAGAGTGAAAGTAATGATATGCTGTTGGGATAATGCTGGATGTGATGAGGCTATAATGAAGCTGGATCAGGTTGAAAACAAATCGATCCATTGGTTGTAATCTTCCCCTTATACTCTTTTATAAATATTGTTGTTCATTTTAGCATACATATGTCTCTATTTCTTGTGCAATGTATCATTTCTTTCAATTTTAGCCACTTGTTTGATGTATTCTCAGATGTCTGATACCTCTTAGGGACCAGTAAACTTTCCTGTTCTTCCTCCTTTGAAAAGTAAATTTGTTCAATGCTTCAATAATGATTTTCTTTATCATCGGCAAATCAAATTCAAAGTATTTTATTTCTGCATTAGATCAATTCTGTTTTTGAAAAGGAAATTTTTGTTTCATTCCTCATTTCCTGTAGCAAAATTGTAGTTCCATTATTCATTCTCCTAAGAGAAATTGTTTTTTTATTCCTCGTTTCTCATAAGAAAACACTTGTTTGATTGATTTATGCATCTAGTTTCCTTTCATTCATTTACATTAAAGGGAGCTGAAAAGAAAAACATCCATGTGCATATAGTGAATTGTGTGTGTTGCATAGGAACAAGTTAGGAAAGCTTCATTTAGTTTGTGCTCTTTGTTGTTTTCTCAAAAACTGATTGCTCTTTCCCTTAGTAGCTAGGATTTTCATTCAAAAAGCTAAATTGAAAGTTTGCTTATCATTTAGTTTGCATTTTTAGGCTTTTCCAGTACATCACGCGGTGAAACTCAAAGACAAACTTTCAAACAAGATCAACATAAAATTTACATCAAACAACCTAAGAAAGCATTGGAACATTAACGAGAACATTTAGAAGGTCTAGGCTAGAGATGTGTTCTGGCGTCGTTAAACATAACAACTATAGTTAACTTGTCTGCGATACATTCTGAGTGTGATACCTCACTCCACGTATGTAAGTATATCAAATCTCGTCCACGTACCTTCGGGGTATATAAGGCGGTGTTCTAGTACGAAAAGTATAAGGGGGCGATCTCACTGTGTGGTTTCACATTAGACATCGCTAATACATACTTTGGCGTCCACGTACCTTCGGGTATATTTGGGAGGAAAATTTAGGTTGTTATCCATCCATAGGTAACCGAGTCGGTCGCCTTGTAACTTGTGATACACTGAACACAACATTCAGGGAGATTTCCTGCCCATACTTCTTCGTTTGCCAGGAGATATTCTACAATTCACAATTACTTGGTAAACCTTTTGCCTATAATTACCCTTTTATTTTGTTTATTTGTTTTTGTCATAAAATCAATGATTCATCATGGAAGAATAACACCCTTTCCCCATTGTTCGTGTAGAATAGTACTTGAACCACCTTTACCACTAGAAGCTCTGGTTGACAAAGGCGACATCGTTCTACCGAAACCAGTACTATAAGTACCTCTGGTGCGACATCATCCTCACATATACCAGAGTCGTCTCGAGTTGTTTCTACAAATCCTGGTTCATCTACAGTTGTCGAGACGAAGTCCCCACAGCTACCGGTGGTCACGATCCATCCAATCAGTGAGATCATACCTCCCGAACCCAATGTTGTTCAACTAGAATTTGATTTGGATCCCATCGTTCTTCTACCAAAACATCTAAATCCTAAAGTCAAACAACCGGAAGTTGTTCCTGTATCGGTCACTCCACAGTTGATTGTAGCCATTGAGTCTCCCATATCGCCCAGTCAACCACCTGAAATATATCTCGAGCCTGACGGCGAAGTTCTTCCACCTGGTTTGATTTTGATTGAAAAAATACCACAAGATGAAACACCCTCAACTCCAACTCATTTTGGGGAGGAGCTTTATCTTTACAAGTATTTTCCTTAATCACCTCACACTGCTTTCTTTGATCCTGTTTCAATTCGAGTTTCCGTAGATCCTATAGGGTATACATTGGGTCATATGGCCATGGCTGAGTCAACATCTTCGACTGTACCATCCATTACAGTCGTGACAACATCTACTGTTGCTACCCCGTCGATGTTCACCACATCACCAGAGTCACATCTATATGGTGGTCCTTCCGTCCCACCTGGTTACCTGGAACCTTCTCTGGTGCATCCTCAAACCCATGGACTTCACCCATGTCATCATCTAGTATTATATATAGTACATCTCTAATGAGTACTGAACGACTTGATCCTTTATATATATCTTCAGTGCAATATCAAGCTTGTCCATCTGGGTATATTTCATCCAATACAATCTCATCTGGACTCCCAACATTTGGAGAACAATATAGTCCATATTATTACACTCCTCATGCTGGAGGGCAACCTATGGTCACCCATTTTGATAGTACTCCGTCGTTATATGGTCATCCTAATGTTGGAATGACTGTTTGTCTGTGGCAACCTATTCTGCCTGTTCAACCACAAACGATTATGAATTCTTCAACTGGTTCAACCTGTTGCAACCACATCTACTCCACTTGTTAATAAATCATTACCCTTGTTACAGGCTCATAATGTTGTACCTCAACCGTCTCAGGCAAGTCCTTCAACCCAATACCCTCAAGTATTGGGCCCTCAGACTCCTACTCCTCTGGATGGTTTACAGCAACCACCTGTATCTAGAATTATTTATTCACAAGTTAGATTACACTATTATGGGATGTCGCAGGGTCAACTGAGTTTTACCTATTCACAACCAGGTCCAAGCTATTATAGTTTGGGCTATAATATTGGTGGGTAGACACCTTGGTAGCCACAAGCGCAAATGCCACAACAATCATTCCAACAACAAGTAGCTTACCCAGGTTTTGGTCAACAAAATCCTCAAGCGTTTGCTTATCAAAAAAACCCTTATCTGGGTTACCAACAACAAATTCCTTATGCTGGTGCTCAAAGGCCTGTTGCCCAAGCAATTCCATCATACCCTGGCTATGTTGAACCTGACTTAAGTTGACAATTTCCCTTTATCGCAACTTTAGAATTACCTGATTTAAATCAACTTACCAATGACCCAATTAGCTATGCTCCTCGGTGGTCAGTAAGACCACATAAATTATACTCGGATATTCCTAAGTTCAATGGGAACCCTAGAGAAGACCCGTCGACGCATGTTATGTCTTATCATTTGTGATGTTCATCCAACTCCTTAAATGATGACTCCGTTCGACTACGTCTTTTCCAGCGTACGGTCCCTGGTCTGACAACGAAGTGGTACATTGAGTTACCATGAGCTTCATTTGATAATTTCACTGCCTTAGCTACTACCTTTCTGACCCACTTCCAGTTACCCATACGATATGAAACTGGAATGAAACTCTTGACCAATTTTAAACAGACTAATGCTACTCACATTTCTGATCATATTCATGAGTGGCGTCGTTGTCGTAGAATGGTCAAAACATTTGTTCCTGATCAGCTCGTCTCTGAGTTGTTCATTAAGTCCTTGCTGCCATCTATCATCGAGGATGTAGTTAAAGGTGGCGTGGTCACTGAAGAGCAGTTCATTGCTCGTGCCCAATACTTATATTTAATTTATACTCAGTCTGGCACGCTCTACGAGAAAATTACCAATGCACCGCGATCTAATTTTATTGTTCCTCCTCCATCTAAGAACTCTCATGTCGGCAACGGTATGATCGGTACTGCAAGCGAACATCACTATATTGCATCTGATCCCGTACCTTCTTTCGAAATTCATGCCGTTTCATCTGACAAAGGCAAAAGTGACAAGCAAACCGGAAGTAAGAAAA
Source organism: Pinus albicaulis (assembly GCA_034641835.2). Taxonomy (NCBI): domain Eukaryota; kingdom Viridiplantae; phylum Streptophyta; class Pinopsida; order Pinales; family Pinaceae; genus Pinus; species Pinus albicaulis. The sequence goes on along the minus strand of CM076572.1, from coordinate 1,353,932,997 downwards.
AGGGGAAAGCAAAGGAAAAGAAAAATTCAACCTTGCAAGAGCGACCATTTGATCAACAAACTGGAAACAATCGGAAACCTCGTTACCCTTGCATAATATGTAATGAGGAGCACTTTGTTCGTGACTGTCCTCACCGCCCCAAAGTCTCAAAATTTCTTAAGACCTCGAATGCATCTGTTGTGTTGATAGATCCATTTCCGAATCCAGATACAAATATGGTTGCTACGTATCCAACTTTTAGTTCCCAAGTTCTTATGCTATCTGTCACGAAGCCAAAAACTGATATTTTTGTGTTAACGTGAATTAAAGATTACAATAGTTAGGCTACTGATCAAACTACTACCTCGATCACGAATCCGTCTACGAAATATATTCCGCCAACTTCTATTCCCGAGTTAACAATAAAGCCACCGAAGGGAGTCATCCATAAATCGACATTCAATCCTTGAGCCCAAGCTGCTCAAAATTATAACATAGTTGAATATTTCGTTGAATCCCCTTCAGCTATGTCGACGCCTAAGGTACTTCAAAATTGTCCCTCCCAGAAGCAGGCTTTGTTGTTGCCAATTCGTGGAATTGATCCGACAGATTCCAATCTTGTAGTCTTTAATCATATAGGCTATGTGTCACAATTACCAACAGAATTGGCATTCTCCATCCAAGTAAATGTTCTCAATCACCTCGTTCATCGTAATATTATTAATGAGGGAGCATCTACCTGCATTATGTCTCTAAACTGTTGGAATTCACTTGGCTCGCTACGCCTATCTCAATCGCCTATGACGTTGAAATATTTTGACGGTTGTACATATAAGCCTTGCGGTATTATCAATAACCTGCATGTTGAACTAGAAGGAAAAACAGTAACTGTTGAAGTTGAGGTCGTTGAAGGAACCCTTGACTACAATATTTTACTCGGAAGGCCACGAGTTTATGGTATGATTTTGATCGTCTCTATTTATTTTAGAATGATCACCTTTCCTCGTAAAGGTGTTATCATAGTCGTTAATCAACTCTCCTTCTTTGCCTCCAGTTCTTAGGTAACTGGAAGCATTATTGTAGTTCACGCATCCCAACTAGCACTTCAAAACATTGGTGTAGGAATCTTAAACGATTCTTCCCTAATAGGCACCTTTGCATTACTGTCGCCTGCGACGTCGGTAGAAATTGCAAGCATAGAGACCCGCTACATGTTACCTTCCACTCCATTTGGCTTAAGGAAGATTATAGATGATTCTGAAGTAGTTACGTTGGATGAATTTATGCCTCCTAGCCCAATTGAACTGGCATAGAAATAAATCTACATGGATTGGGCTTCGAATCTGAAATCATTGTTGCCAATCATTTAGGTCGATCGTTCATTACATTTTGGTACTCCATTTGATCCTTTTTCATCCACATTCTTGACTGAATAGATAATTGTGGAATCCATGATGCCAGAAGGAGAATCATGGGAAGATCATCATCATCATTCCGATCTTCAGGATTACGAAGAATATAATCTTATTGAACTATATCACCCATCGATCGAAAATTTATTTCGAATTCTTTTTCGATTAATGCAATCCGTCAAGGCCAAAGTTATCAAATATTGAAGAAACCATTTCTATCGATATTTCGACCAAAACCGACATTGTAAAAAACAGTCATGTCGGTGTGTCTTGTTCTTCATCAGAACTCGAAATTATCGTTCTCTTTTTCGTGAATTCCGAGATATATTTGCTTGGTCTTACGAGGAAATGGCAGGCATAGATACTAGTATCATTGAACACACCATTAAAAGGTACCTTGATGTCAGACCGGTATGTCAACGCCTTCGTCCCGTTCATTCGAAGAAGGCTGTTGTCATTCAAGCAGAAGTTGAAAAACTTTTGCGTGTTCGTTTCTTTTACCCTGTTTTGCTTACTGATTGGGTTTCCAACATTGTTCCTGTCATGAAGAAAAAAGGGAAAATCAGAGTATGCGTCGATTATCAGGATGTCAATCTTCCTTGTCCAAAAGACAACTATCCTACTCCCTTTATCGACCATAGTATTGATGATTGTGTCGGGTTTAAAATCTTTTCATTCATGGATGGATTCTCCTAATACAATCAAATCAATATCTGCCCAAAGGACCAATATAAGAGAGCATTCATCTGTCCCTGGGGCATATTCACTTATCAGAAACTCCCTTTTGGTTTAAATAACATTGGGGAAACATTTCAGAGAGCAATGGATTATGATTTCAATGACATCAAGCACATTTTTCAACCTTATCTAGATTATTTACCCGCGCATTCACGAAACCGGACTAATCACCCGATGCATTTGAGAGCTATCTTTTTACGCTCCCAACACTACAAAATACGCCTCAATCCACACAAGTGTGTGTTTTGTGTTGGTTATCATCTTTTGTTAGGATTTGTCATCTCAAAAGAAGGAATTCGAATCGACCCATTGAAGGTCCAAGCCATTCTTGAATTGCCTGCGCCATCAAATTTGCTTCAGTTACAAAAACTTCAAGGAAAGGTTAACTTCCTAAGGATGTTAATACCCAACTACACCAAAATGACTAAAGGATTTACTCGTCTCTTGAAAAAGAGGGTTCCCTTCCATTGGGATAAGGTTGCGCAAGCTTCTTTTGATGTTGTCAAGGATACACTTGTCCAAGCGTCATTAATGTATCCCCCCAATTATCAGAGTGATTATTTCTTATATATCACCACGACTGATACGACCATTGCTATGGTATTGGTCCAAGAAGAATATGGGATAGAACATCCGATATATTATTTGAGTCGTAATGTCAATGATACGGAAGTGAAGTATTCATACGTTGAAAAGCTCACCTTAGTGGCCATTCAAGATGTCCAAAGATTTCGCCATTATGTCCTATTCTGAAAGACCATTTTCATTCCTGATTGCAACCCCATGACTTACATTCTGTCACGTAAATTGTTGGGGGGAAAATATTCAAAATGGATCTTCATTTTGGAATTCGTAAAATACAAGTCAAAGAAGTCTTTAGTTTGGGAGGAGCTTCTCTGCAACCTTCCCTCTGATAGTATTGCTACTACATCGGAACCATCGATTCCTGATGAGTCTCTGTTTTTGGTTGGATCATCTGATCCTTGGTATGGGTATTTTATCATTTATCTTCAAACCCAGACTTTTTGGCCCGATACCTCTCTCTGTCAACAACGACATATTCAATACTAAGACAAAGATTATATGATTGTTGGCGATACACTTTATCATCGTGGTGTCGATATGATTTTAAGGAGGTGCCTCACTAATGAGGAGGCCGAGAAGGTTTTAAATGATTTTCATGCTGGGGCCTGTGGTGGACACTTGTCTGGATACGCTACCGCATAGAAGATACTTCACCCCAGTTACTTTTGGCCTACCATATTTCGCGACTGCATCCTCGCGGTCAGAAGTTGTCATGCGTGCCAGATATTTAATCATAAAATCCACAAGCTGCTAGCATCGATGCATCCTGTTATCGCTGTGGGACCATTCTCAAAATGGGGCATTGAATTCATGACCTGCAACCCTCGTTCGTCCAGGGGGCATGGTTATATTATTTTTGCAGTAGACTACTTTACCAAGTGGGCCGAAGCGATGCCTACATTCAATAACATAGGCGAAACAACTGCATTATTCTTTTTCAATCATGTCATCCCACGGTTTGGTGTTCCATAGGCTATAGTCATAGATCATGGTAAGCATTTTCACAATCACATGATGAATTAGTTGACTACCAAATTAGGACTGTCGCATGATAGCTCTACTCCTTATTATCCACAATCCAATGGATAAGTTGAGGCTATTAACAAGATTCCTAAGCGAATGCTTCAACGAATGATAGGAGTTCATAAATGAAATTGGTATTTGATATTGTACTCGGCTTTGTGGGCATACCGAACCTCAGTGAGAAACGCAACCAGATTTACCCCCTTTCAATTGGTGTTTCTTCTGGAAGCTATATTGCTTATCTAATGTGAAATACCATCGTTAAAACTTGCCATTGACTTGTTACCTGAAACCTCTACTAAAGAAGCACATATTTTTAACCTCATCCATCTTGACGAAATGTGTCGTGAAGCCGCATTGGCCAACGAAGCACATAAGAGACAAATCAAGGCACAATATGAGAAACGTGTCCAACCACACATATTTTTCAGAGGGTGACCTGGTCTTACTTTATGATCAGGAAGCTGAAGTAATAGGTACAATAAAATTTGAACTGTTATGGCATGGCTCCTATATTGTCAAAAGAGTTCTTGCTAAGGGCACCTACGAGTTAGTAGATTATGATGGAATTCCATTAGCGCAACCTCGAAATGGGCTGTATCTCAAACTTTACTATGCTTAAACATGAGCATAGTAAACCGTTGTATTATATTGTATATATGATTTTGATTTGCATTTACTGTCTTAGTTTGTTTTTCTAGAGTTTTCTTGAAGTTAGTAATCCGCTTTACATTTAATCGCAGATGTCTGAATCTTTGGAACCATTTGTTGGGTATGTTGATGGTGCTAGTCATAGTACACAAAACCTATCTTCTGCACCATGGGCCATTTTCGCTTCGAGCGGCGAGTTAGTGAATTTTCAAGGGATTTGTATCGGTCGATCTACAAACAATATCGCGGAGTATAGCGTGTTGATCAAACTTCTCTCTGATACCATTTCATTTGGTATTAACCTCACAACTTGTTGTACTGCAACTTAATAGCATTTATACTGTTCAAAATACAACACTGCATCATATGTTCCTAAGAGTTCGACTTTTGGAAAGACATTTTTATTTCATTCAATATCAACACATTTCCATAAATTTGAACACATTAACTGATTCCTTAGCGAATTATGTTTTAAACATACATTTTCAACCCATGTAAAGACATATTTTCAATTCACATCACATAATTGAATAGGATTGTGCAATAAACATAGGAAAATATCGAAAATAAATAGATAGATAGTTATAGGTTTTTACAAAATTTGTGCCCAAGACACATTGGTCATTTGACCTCAAAATATATGCAAAATGTCAAAGTAAACTAGTGATACTCGTGATAACAAGCTACCGATCTAACTATCCTACGCAATAACCGAATCCAACGGTTAGGAACGACAAGAGTGTGGCGTTGCAGTCTCATAGGTAACTCTTCAGTTCGGCAATCCAGAATTCCGAGAGTCAATCCCTCCACGTTCTGCCGCAGCTCAACAAGAGTCTCGGTCATATCTAAATCTCGAAGGACCTCTCTCCTGACAGCCCTCTCTGCTGGCTCATCTTCTCCCTGCTCTGGCTGACCCATTGGTCAAACTCGACCCACATCTTCATACATCAAAACTTTGGTTTAGTCTTGGGAAACATAAAAATACAAAAACATGTATAAACCTTAGAAAAAATCAAAAAACATGGTCAAAATATTCTTACCAATTGCACCCCATTGAGCGTCGTCTGGTAGAATCAAGTTTGGGTCTCCTCGAAATTCTACACCTGCATATGCATAATCATCGATGGCAATCATCTGTCATCTAAACCAGGAGAAGAATGCAGTAGAGAATATGATGGTCGATTGACCAGCATGTCTAGCCATCAATTCAACCCATCTCTGCATCCGTGGATCTCTAGGGCCAGATATACCCAATGTAACATGCTGGGGCTGCATCAATGGAATCTGCTCTAAGGAAAAGGAGATCAGGATCGAGCCATAGTTGAAATTATTCTTCCTTCCTCCCTTTGCCTTGGACAGCTGTTCTTTCATCCGAAAGAGGACAACTTTAGCCCAGTTAAAAATTGTTGTTTCTAAACACTCTAATGCATACGACATGTATGATATTTTTGCCACATGTAGTGTAGCAGAACTGGCAAAATTTGCGATAGTGAATAGGATGGTCCTCAAAGGAAAATTGTGTACATCATGGATGTTTATTTTCCCATCTTTACTAGGTTCAGTCCCTGGATGGTAGTGTTGCAGTATGTAATCTTTCACTGTCTCTCCCCCAAGAGAAGATCCTGAAAGAGAAATGGGAGAACCTTGCCTCAATGATCTTGTGAGAAAATAAATTTCCTCCACTAATATTGGGACCACTTTGTCCCCAATGTGAAAATCCTATAGTACCGGATCCTGTGAACGAAAGAGGAGCTCCAATAGTTCCATTTGATGCCTCATACCCAACAATCTGAAGTACTTTAATAACCCGCAATATTTGAAGGCTCTTACTGTACCAAGATCGTTTAGGGAAATCATGTTCTGTTCTTCATATACTCTTTCCCTCCATGTAAGAATCATTTTTATTCGATGAATACTTGAAACACAATCATAAGCTTCATTAGTATCCATTTCATGCAAAAAACTCGGGAAATTTTGGGCACACAACAAAAAACAAGAATGGAAATTGCGCCCAACGCACCCCAAGTCAAGCAATAGAGCGCTGCAGTGCATATGGCCTTCAATTTTAGTGCACTGTAACGCACCTTTTGACATTCAAGGGTGCGTTTCCCTTTGAGCGTAATAGATTTACCCTAAGGGGCTCAAAACCCTAAAAATTTACCACGAAATGCACAATAAATGATACTAAAAGGAAGAGAAGGTTTATAGCTCCAACCTGGATCAAATGGCAAGGAAAATCGTCCACAGAAACTATTGCAATCAACTGCTGAAGTTCGAGGGAAAAAATTGGTTCAGATCTCCTAATTTTCAAATGGTAGAAATGAATGGTAAAAACTCTTTTAATTAGTCAATTTGATTATTTCAAATCATATTTAATGTTGTGACTATGGTTTTTATTCATTTTTTCTATGAAAAAGTATTTTTAATATGTTTGATGGTTTTCTGAACAGGTTTTAGAGCTGATATAGCAGATTAGTCGTGCACACATATTCAAGAATGATTTGACCACAAAACATACTTTTATCCTTATTTTTCTAGCTTTGATTAAAATGAAAAAGGACTTGAAGCCACTTTTATCTCTTTTTCTAGCTCCGATAATGGCGAAAAAGGAACCCCAGGAGTCTTCTTTTAGCTCTTTTCAGACTTCGATAATGTGAAAAGATTGCTGAGCACTTGTTCATTTCAAGCTCGTAAAAGGAAATGAAACGACATCTACTCAGTATAAGTTTAACCCTTTTCCGGACTGAGATAGATTATTTACGAAAAAGGAAAACCTTAATCGAACATGGCTAAGAGGTTTTGTCAAGTATCATTTTACACTTTTTCGGACCCGAGCGAAAAATTTACGAAAAAGGAATTATGGGGTTTTCTTTTTTCCTCTTTTTCAAACTCTCTAAATATGAAAAAGTACCGGGTTGTCACTGTCGTTAGGCTCGTTAAAACATAAAATAGCGACAAAGTTATCTATCATGGCAAGAATCGAGTTTCATTTATCGCTAGACTCGTTAAATTATCAAATAACAATGGATTCGCCCGAAGGGTCGAATTATAGATCAAACATATGTTATCCTCCTCAATCTTGTTAAAAAATAAAGAGGTACTGGTCGAAAAATAACCGGGGAAAATTTGGGAAAAAGGATAGAACACTTTATCGTAGGAGGTCGCTCTTGAACATGACACTTTCAATCCATCACCGTGAATTTTGGGTTGGGTAATCTTCTTGACGGTTCACTCATACCTATGGTTCACCATACCTTCACTTTGGTTTTGGGTCAATGTTGCCAAATCATCTAAGTGTCGCCGATATGTTCAAGAGAAGTCATCTAGTAAAATCCCCATACTTCTGCAATACTCATAAACCTTCATTTTCATGATAGTCATCCCTGAACATTGCTATATAAAGTCACATTTTGTCTTCGAAATCAGTAACTCCCGTTTGACGATAAAGTTGCTTCCTGTCGACGTCAGCTCATCATCCCGGAAGTTTACTTAGAAACATCTTCCAGTATCCTGAGGCATTTTACATTATCGAAAAGTTTCTCGCTTCTGGACCTTTTACCAAAATATTTTTGTTTGGCATTCGACATCAAATCATCTATTCACGCCTTGCAAATTTTACTGTAGTACTTTGAGAGCCATTAACATCAATGGTGGTTTTCTCGCATCTGTTAACAGCTCACATCATTGGCTGGTAATCAGACGATGTCTTCCCATGTTCGACTTCAAATCATATATTCGCATGATTAGACTTGTACCTGAATGATCGAGTGAATGAGATAAGAAGACCCCAGATCTAGTTTCATCCATACGGGCTGTGATTTTAGGATTGTTGTACACATCATTTGTACGATGGCTTTACCTACAGATTGTCAGTTGAACATGGGCCTATATTTTTAGGCATGTCTATATTAGGAAACATTCCAATGTAGACGACTTTCTGAATTATGTACATGTTATTAGATAGTTTATGTGCTGAGCATGGGAATGCCTCCCTCAACAATTCATGATCAATATGAAATATATCATGATGTAATTTATTACAAGATTGATGCAGGTCACTGCCTGCTTCAATTCCTACTCATCATAGCTTAAAGCATCTCATCCAAATACTATTATTATTTCAACTTCATGCTTTAGGGGGCAGCTATTATAGGTCAATTTGGGCATCATCCCCCAAGACCTGGTCAAACTGGACATCATCCCGAGGACCAATGAAATAGGGTATATCATCCCCTTATTTTTCATTTTCTATATGCCCTAAGTGAAGAACATTTCATTCATGGCTTCTATTGTGAGATTTCCAAGGTTTGAAGTATATTTTATATGACCTATTGACTCACCAATGCTCATCTGCAAGGGACTAACTGCGTTGCAGTTCCAAATCCTCCGTGCAAGGGTGGATTTCAGTGCACTTCCCAACACTCAAGGGTGCGTTGGTCACCTGGGAGTGGAATTCTCATTGTTCTAGGAATCCCCACATGGCCAGTGCCTTCTAGAACAGTCCATATGTGTCAAAATTAGAATCTAAGTGTCCATCTAACACCTCTGAACTTGGAAACATGTCTTGCCTATTATTAGAAATTCATTCATTGAGAAACTACCATTAGTTTCCCTATAAATTGAGCACTCATCTTAGTGCTAGGGAGGAAGAATTTTGTGCAAAGTTATGATGTTGGATTCATTTGATAAGAGAGTGAAAGTACTGATATGCTGTTGGGATAATGCTGGAATGAAGTTGGACCAGTTTGACAAAAAATCAATCCATTGGTTGTAATATTCCCCTTCTACTCTATAATAAAGATTGTTGTTCATTTTCTGATACATATGTATATATTTCTTGTGCAATGTATCCTTGAATGACGTATGTATTTCAGATCTAATCGGTTTGATTTGAGTAAGATAAGTAGATATTTGTATATTGTATGTTGTTTGCTGTTCACTATTTGTGTTTGCAGGAATCAATCTAGTGACTTGAGTTGGATTGAGAGCGAAGACAACAGTGGCTGAAGGAGAAGGAGAAGCGAAAGTATCACAAGTAGACTCCTTTCCCATTCTGTATATCTGCTTGTTTTAGAGAAAATAATAGTTATTATTTCCTCTGTTGTTCTAAGTGATGAACACCACAATCAAGGAATTTTATTTATCCGTAGATCAAAATTTGTATAACAATCGTGATGGCATTTGCAGGGAGTTGCGGAATAGATTGTTGAGCATTTGGAGGAGAGAGCAGTTGGTATCACCTGATGATTATGAGCTAGCCGAAGGGTTGGTTGAGCATAACATTAGGCTATTCACGAGACAATTAACGAGGGAGGAGCTGCTCCAGTTTGGTGGATCAGGCTACAAAAATGAGTTTAAAAGGAAGGGAATTTGCTTCATCTGCAAAGAAAATTTGGGGCCTGATCACTCATGCTTGAGAGATGTAGATGAGGTGGCAGAGCTAGAGCAGGAGGACATTCCTTTTGTATGTTTGGACGAGGACTCTTCTTTGGATGAGTCCATGGGGTAATACGAGGATGCTTATGGGAAGCATGGGTAGCCATGTGGAGTTTATGACAATGGGTCAAATTTGTACTCCAATGTGCATGGTGAGCAGTCAGGGGACACTATGGGAAATATTCAGGATGATAAGTCACTTATGATGATTCAACCAGAACAACATATGATGGAGCATGAGTCAGTTGAGGAGGAGGATATGCACAATATGCATGATAACCCTTTTGGGGAGAGCCATATGGAGGCTTACATTGAACCTGTGATGGATGTGTGGCTACCCTTGGGGTTAGCCATTGATGAGGAGCAGACAGATGTACGAACATCTAGCAGGGTAACAGTAGTTACATATACTTATCCTCAGGAGATGTTGGAGGTTGATAGGGTAGTTCTGTGGGAGGCTAGTAGACCACATGAGTATGTCATTCCTGATCAGGAGAGGGAGGAGCTGTCGGAGACGGTGGTGCATCCATATGTGGATCGACTCACTAATGAGGTATAGGTGGATGCACATGCAGTTAGCAGAGCTGCAGTACTTTCAGGGAGAAAGACTATCTAGGAGTACATCGATGGGGCTTGCATCATATCTTTCCCACTTTGGCCTATTATAGAGAGAGGGGCCTTATTATTTAGGCAGATGTCATTGAAAAACGTGACAAAGCAGCATGAGTTGAGTATGGATCAACGACAACACAACAGACTTTTTCTGTATGCAGGTGTCACTGCATTTGATTCTTCTTCCAGGATATATTGGTGGGAGATCATGAGTTGGTATCTTATTGATGGAGTATCATTCTTAGTTTTGAGCACATTTCGGCAGGAGCACTTGGATGAGAGAGTTGTTTCATGTTCCATTGGGCCATGGATTGTGGACCAATAGTCCATCAATATTTCAGTAGCATTAGTCCAAAATCAACAAAGAAAGATTGACCTCGACCTAGGCCATAGGTTGGATTGGAGAGAGTTGCTGAACTGGTTTTCACTTCATGGGACAACAACTATAGCCAGAGACAGTGCGCTGTCCGAGCCATGGGACTTGGGCAATGATTGGCCATGGTGGCGTTGGGATCTAGGAGGATTGGTTGATGATAAGTGGAATGAGAGGTCAGTTTGGAATCCTGACATTGAGGGGTCTGTTCTAGGTGGCTTGACATAGGACCATAGAAACAACCAGGGGTTTGTATGGGATCCGGTCGTTGGGTCTCAGTTGCATCAGGCCAACAGGGTGGCCCAGATATTTGGATTACTTGAGGGCAAGAAATCTTGGGGCAGAAGGTGTGTAATATTCCTTTTTTTTGTGTTCCTTATGATAGGGTTAGGATGGACTTCCAAAGTTGGGAGAAAACAGGTCACAGGTGCAGGTTGGTGTCATCAGCAGGCCCAGGGGGTTTTGGAGGAGTTTTGAGGAGTTTATATGAGGACTGGTGGAATTCTCTTGGTATATCCCATCATCTGCACAATTTTCATTTCATTCTGGTGCATTCCGACAATTTAAAAAAAACTGAGTTATTTTTGGGCTTAACTTAATTAATTATGATCAAGGTGGCATTCCAGGAGAAATACGATCAAAGAAAAAATTCATAACTATTCTATTAAAAGATCAGTTACATGTTACAAAAACTGGTAGTATCAACTACTGTTCAATCCATAAAACTATTACAAGCTGCCACAAGTCAAAACTGTAGGCGATCACAGTCCCATAAAACCATGAAAAACATCGGTGATGAAACTAGTGTCCACATAGTAAGTTCGGTGCATAACTTACTAACTCCTGTAAAACCAAAATATAAATATGAAGTACATATACATGCCGAATATAAATATGGGAGGTAGAACAAAATCTCCCAGAAGACAGCTGTAATACTAAACCTCCAGACCAGCAGGCGCCTCCTCGATAAAAGGCCGATGATAATATCTGTAGATCTATCCGTCAGTGTGTTCTGTGATGTGCCAGGTACCCCAGGTCAGCTCCGAAGCTTCTTTGGACAGTTGATCGGCCACTTTGTTCCGAGGCCTGTAAATATGAGTCACTGTGATGGAGTCAAAAAGTGCTCTGAGATGGTGTACCTCGCGCAGCAGTGCAGACAGTGTGTGCGAGTGACAATGAGATAGGTTGTTGAACCACTTGGTCACAAGTTGAGAATCGCCAAAGATCTGGATGGAGTCACAGTGAATGTCCCGAGCAAAGATTAGAAGGAGTCTGAGGCTTTGCAGTTCGACATAGTTGTTAGTACCTAGTCCTAAACCCATCCTAATGTAGAAGTAGTGTTGGTCATTCAGATAAAGAGATGCGCCCCCACCACACCCATGGGCGTTGGACGCACCATCAAAGTATGCCCACGCCTTGCTGTGATCAATAGATTCAGGGGTCTCATGAGAGGGCTTGCTGCGAGTACATTCCTCGGGAATGAGCCGAAAAGTGGCAAGAGATGCAGCACAAATCTAATCACAGTCGATAGGAATATAATTGAAAATCTGTTTGTTTCGTCCGATCCATATTTCCCAAGCCACGATTAAAGGGAGGTTGCATAGTTTTGGTCTGTGGGCAGAGTGTTGCCACCAATATGTCCAGGCCTCTATTAATGTAGCGCCCTGCCAATTAATTCTGCAACCCACTTCTGTGATGACCCGAGACCAAATGTTATGAATGGTGTTGCAGTGCAGGAATAAATGGGGAGTGTCCTCGCAGTCTTCCAGACAGTAACAACATCTGGATGCCTCGTGATACGCCCTTCTGTGTAGAAATTCCATGGTAGGAATACAGTGTCTAAGAATACACCAGAACATAATTCTATGTTTGTGCGGGGTATTCAGTTTCCAGATAGTACTCCACCACCAGTCCTTTATAGGGGGTTCCCTGTTCTTGATGAGTTCGAGGTAACCCAACTTTGGAGCATAATGACCATTTTTTGAGACAACCCAAATCAAATTGTCCTCTTGGTCTGTGATGCGGATGTTGGATGCCTTCAGAGCCCAGATATATTGTTGTCAGACCCGAGTGCCCTCCTGAGGGAGCTCAAGGTCACCCGCCTGTAGCCAGGCTTGATCCCGCCATGAGGAGTGTACCCTATCCACAATCTGCGCCAGATAAAAGATGTTTCTGTGGGCAAGGTGCTCAATGATAAACGCCAAAAGTTTATGAAATTCCCCACTCCCCGACCAGGAATCAGTGCCAATGCGCACCTTAGCTCCCGAACCAATTTGCCAAGAAAGACCATTTTGTAGGATGTGTGCTTCCCTAGTGATAGCCCTCCATATGATAGATGCCCCTGATTTCAGTATGATGTTGCCACGGATCCACTCAAGGGGATTTTGGGGTGAGATATATTTGGAAACCATGACCTCTTTCCATAGACTTTGTCCTGTGATTAAGTGCCAGCCCATCTTAGCCGCAAGGGCCCGAGAAAAAAGGTGAAGATCCTTTAACCCCCAGCCACCCCATTGTTTGGGTAAGTTTATGCGATCCCATGCAATCCAGGCAAACGTGGATGCCTTACCTAGGTTGCGCCATAGGAATTGTTTGCAGATGCATTTTATCCGATTAGTAATACCAATCGGTATCCAGGCCAGGGTCATCCAATAGACCGGTATGGCCTCCAGCACAGACTTTATGAGGATAAGTCTACCTGCCCTGGATAACCATCGATTATACCAGACATTTATTCTGCGCTCAATCTTAGCTATGATCTAGTTCCAGTCCTTGATCTTATAATCGTTTGGTTTGATGTGATACCCCAAATATTTGAGACCGCCATTGATGTCTATGCAGACATAGTCAAAAAGATTCCTAGAGGTGTCTTGTTCCTGTCTCGTGCAGCCCGTCATGATGATAGAGGATTTAGTGCTATTCGGTGCCATACCGGTAGCCCTGCAAAACCAATTCAAGAGCAGATCAAATTGAACAGAGTCTTGTCTAGTGCCATTAAGGAATATAAGTACATCGTCCACAAATAAAAGGTGAGTGAGATATAAATTATCATTGATCCGGAGCCCCTGTAGTAATCCCCTTTCTTTAGCATTATTGATAAGCACAGAGAGGCCCTCCATGATGAGGACAAATAGTAATGGTGAAAGGGGACAGCCCTAACGGAGACCCCGCCCCACGTGGAAGAAGTCAGATGCAGTACCATTGATCAATATACTGAAGGTAGCGTGACAGATGCAGCCCATAATCCAGTTTATAAATGTATGAGGGAAACCTGAGTGGATGAGGATGAGGTGAAGGTAACTGCAGTCAACTTGATCAAATGCTTTAGTGAGATCAATCTTGAGAATAGTCGATTTCAGTCGCAGATTTTTGATAGAGTGAAGGGCCTCCTGGGCTGTACCAATGGCCTCATGAATTTGCCTATGATTCAGAAAAGCAAATTGTTCCTTTTCAATATGAGTGGACAGGAAAGGCTTGATGCAGTTTGCAATGATTTTGGATATGATCTTGTAGATACAGTTATACAACGAAATGGGCCTGAACTCATTGAAGCTAGTTGGTTTGTCCGATTTAGGAATAAGTGCAATAAAAGTGGTGTTGAATCCATCATAAATCCTGCCCCGCACCCTGCTATCCTCAATCATAGCCAGAAGGTCTGCTGAAATGAGGTCGAAGAAGTGGATGAAAAACTCAATGGGCCAGCCATCAGGCCCAGGGCTTTTGTCCTGCTTGAACCATTTTAAAACACCCTCAAGTTCACCCAGGGTGACCGGGGCATTGAGATCATCCTTCTGCTCCTGTTCAACGAAAAGTTTAAAGTTCTGAGTAATGCGCAGGATGTCTGGGAGATTTATAATTGTAGATGCCCTATACAGATTGGAGAAGTGTCTGGTACCCAGCTCAGTTAGCTGTGCTTGCGTTTTCGGAGTAAAGCCATTCCGATCTGACAGTTCCCAAATGGTGTTAGCAACCTTGCGGCCATTTGCGTGCTGCTGAAAAAATTTAGTGTTTTCGTCACCGGCCTGTAACCAAATAGCCCGACTTTTAAGCCTCCAATCTTCCTCTTTTTGTCTCAGCAGTTTGGCCTTTTCAGTCTCAAGTGCAAAAAGTTGTGCCCTGGCATCCTCATTACTATAGCCAAACAGATCACCCCTATTGAGAGAGCCAATTTTTTCCTCAATGCTGTGCAGAGCCTCCCTTTCAAGTTTCTTCTTATTCCGAACCCACTGAATGGTAAGGTTCTTTATGCGAATAAGATTTTCATTGATAGCCCTGCCAGGGTCATAGTCCATCGCAGGTCTAAAGTGCTGCCAGGCCCGAGTGACCAACTGGTTATAATCAGGATCTCGCAACCGTCTAGAATTGAATTTGAATGGGGGTCGAGCTCTAATTGGTCCACATTCGAACTCCAGGTAGATGGGCGAGTGATCAGATTTACCTCCTGATCCCACCCATTGACGTGCACGAGACAAAACAGGAAGGAGGGCCTGTTTAATGAGGAATCTGTCAAGTTTGCGAGCCAAAGCAGCGCTTCCAGTCCTCCTGTTCCTCCAGGTAGGTTGTATCTTGGTAGTCTGAATGTCAACGAGATGAGAGGCACCGAGTTTTGAGTTAAAAAACTCAGCCAATGGATCCGGGATGGCCTGGGGACCCCAAGATTCAGCAATGCCCAAAGAAAAATTCAGATCACCACCCAAAATGAGATGGGGGACCGTCAGGAGTGAACAGGACAATAGGGAGTGCCAGAAACTCTCTCGGTCAGAGTAGGGACCATAAACATTAACCAGGGTAAACTCAATCTCAGAGCAACCAAAAAGAACATTCATCGCAAGAACACCTGATCGGCCCCAGCAGTTGATCATCCGGGTAGTTTTATTGTTGATGCCAAGAGCACATCCACCAGATCTACCACGAGCATCAAGTGTAATGAAAGTCCAATCAGGAAGAAAGGAAGTTAGAGTAGCAGTCACCTCCAACCCCACCCCAAGCGTTTCTTGCAGGAATAGAATGTCAAAATGCTTTTGTGCTAATAGGTCTCTGAGGGCCAATCTCTTATCGGGGTTGGCCAGTCCCCTGCAATTGAAGGAGAGACATATCATGATGAACCAGTCATCAAGGGTCGTCTTGCTCTAAGGACCCGCATGAGAGAAGATTGCGTACCAGCTTCCACTTCAAATTTAGCTCTTTTGATGGCTTTCGCTAAGGCAGAAGGTCTGCCTCGAGATTTGGAGGGTAAATTTCCCTGACCCGGCCCAATACCGAAAACCTCCCCAGATTGAGGGTTGGTTAGGGATCTAAGAAAGTAATTTTGCCTCGATGAGTGAGTTTCCGAAGAGGAGACAGAATGGTCAGGGGTGGGCTCTGCAGATGAATGATGGATGATAGGGGAGAAGGAAGGAGAGGCCAAAGCGATGGTGCAGCATACCGAGGGGAGGTTTAAGGATTTATGAGACTCACTCGATGATGTGCAAGGTAAGGTGATGGAAGATGATAGATAGTGTTCAATAACAGATACATTAAACGGCAAAGTAATGGATGAAGATATATCTGTAAAATCAGAAGACAAAGGGCCAGAGAGAGCAGTACCCGAAATGATGAGATCATGCTGGGAAGGCATCGACGAGGTCTGTGGCCGAGACCTGGGATGCATGGTAATCTAGGTAGGCAGAGCTGTTGTCCGCGACCCAACATCACCAGGGAGATCAGGGGCCCTCGCCTGTACACCTGCCTCGTTCGGCAAGCTACTAGGATCCGGCTCAGTTTGTGTGCCGATGGAGCAGGCTTTCTTTGCAACCAGCCTGCCAGCCCCCTTCCTTGGAAATTATTTATACAAATGACCCACCTCATGACATTTCCTGCAACGAAAGGGCATGCTCTCATAGTCTAGAGGTTGCTGCCACCTCATCCCATCAAAACTCATAATAAAATTCTCATATAGACCATCCCTGGTGTCGAGAAAAATCAGGATACGGGCCACTGCTCTGCTACCAGTGGACAGGTAGGAACAATCATGATCCAGGTAAAGACCGAAGTGGCCCCCTATGTTCTGAAGAGCGGTGTTGTTCCAAAATTGCAGCGGTAGTCCAAGAAACCGCATCCAGATGGGACCAGCACCTGCATTCTCCTTTTTGGGGTCGAAAAGGGGCATCCATCGCTTGAGATAGACAAGGTGCAGTTCGAGGTGCCAGAATTGCTTGAGAGCCCAATCGGAATGTTCAGGGCGGGCAAAAGTGAGAGAGAACTAGCCTTTGGTCATGACCCCAACCACCGGGAGAGAGTCAAGGGACTCGCTCCAGATCTCCCTTGTCCACCTCTGAAGTCGCGTTGCAGAATATTTCCAGCCACGGATCTTCCCAACCAGGGTCTTGGCAGCAATGTTGCTCCAGTCTTCCATGCCACACTCGCTTCCAAAATTTGTGTGGTAATCTAACTTATTTTTCGTGACCTTGTGCGACTTCCTGACCTTGCTAACTCCCAGTTCCGGCTCAACAATGGCTTCAGATTCGGACGAGGTGCTAATCTTCTCCCGACTGGTTAAGTGCTCTGGAATTTTGGTGAAGACCCCAGAGGCCGCCAAAGGTACAAAGGGTTCCGAACAGTTATGAGCTGCACCATCATTATCAAAAGGGCTGTGTGAGTTGACGCCAAGTGGGTGAATGCTTTCAATATGCCGATGAGACAATAGCGGGATTTGTCTCAGATTTCGTTAAAGACCGCCTCCGATAATAACGCAGAATTTCCGATGGCCGCACTTGCCACAGTGTCTTTTTCTGCCTGTGTGAAATCCCAAAGACCTATATCCGCTTCCGAGGGCGAGCCAAAAGCTAAGTGCGATAGGTCCCCCATGGGCGAGATGCTCCCATCCACGGTGGAATGTGTGGGCTAAGTGGGCAAAGCCACCCCCGGTAATGGGTCCAAGTCAGACATCGCATCCACCTCATCATGAGATTCTAGCCCCCAAATGTTGACCCCTTCCAGAGGATCCTCCGAATAGTCGACCTTGTCCTCATAGTTACTCATTGTTGAAAGGTCAGCCCGTCCAAAGCCGTGTAGCAACTGTTGGAGGAGACAACAGCCTTCAGAGAACAGAGGTGAAATGATTATTACTGATCCAGCTGACAAGCAGAGGCCTCGAAGCCAGTGATCAGTGCAGATTCCAAATAAAAGCCGGGCCTCGATGATGGGTCCAAAGGGGAAGCAGTCAAGGTTCCCTGATCAGTTGCGGCCCCACCAAGTGCATAGGGGTGCCAGACCAAAGAAAGAAGCCCCTATTCTGCTGCCAAAACGTGATGTAACCCCAGACAACAACGGCAGCGCGTCCCGAGCAAGTAAAAACAAGTGGAAGCTCGCAAGGTGTTAAATCATCCACCGAAATGGGTCAGTGGAGGCCCAGGATTCCCGGGGCGAGCAGTAAATCAGCAAGAAACCAATAAACTGAAGAGGGTATTGCCCGGAGAGTCGCAGAAAACCTATGGGTCGACGAGGTCCAATCATCGCCGAGCTAATGTTCCAAAACACAATGAAACAGGCGGTGCCGTCATGTCAAAGCTCCAAAGGTT
>CM076572.1:1353823725-1353914529 GCA_034641835.2 Pinus albicaulis | reverse complement strand
TATAGACCACCTTTGTGTAATAGCTCATTGGAATGAGAACGAGAATACCTACATGATGGGATGGTTGGACATGAGTTTCAGTGAGCGAAGGAGACATGGTAGCCGATTTACTCTTTCTCGCATTAAAAAGAATATTTTAATAAGAGGTTAAAATGATCCATGATTAAAAATAATAAAATAGAAGGTTCTAGAGGGGTCCATGAGATCTATAAAAGAAGAGGAAGATGCCATTGGGGAATATGTTGGATTCTATATTTCTTCTTGTATGAGAGGTTGAGAACCCGATTCTCTACTCCATCGGTAGCCCTAGGACGGAAACCCTTGGGTGATTTTGGTGAGTGTGGATGGAAACACACCTCATCTCCTTGGTGGATTCAGCCAGAATTCACAGGTACAATGATTGATTTCAGTTCATTTTTGGAGGGCAGGTTTCAACATTAGAGAAGAAATGTTTGGGGGTTAGATCATCCATCTCAACTATTTCAACTTATATCATCATGTACACTCTTTCAACTGTTTATCATAATAAAGTATGAGATTATTTTTGCCCAATGTGTTATTGAATTGCATGTGCTCTGTGTGTTTTATTTTGCATGGAAATATTCTATAAAATTAATGATGAATTTATGAGAAATTTTTGGTAAAGCATATTTCTACAAATTTAGGCGAAATATCCCGTTTGGGATATTACATCCACATTCAACCTACCTTGCTCGAAAGAGAGTATTGTATCTAGTAGAATTAAGATGAGCATGAAAATAGTGTCAAAGTGAAAACCTTCAATTATTTATAATTCATATAGTTTAAAGCTCTCCAAATAAGCAATGTATTCATTAATGTTGGAAATACTCTTGACACTAGAACTATTGAGTCTGGTAGGAAAAGGTATAAATTATTATTATTATTATTTTTCATTAAAGAAATGTGCCCAACACTTGTAGTGTCAACATACTTCTGTCGCAAAAAACTTGTCACAAACATAAATTTGGAAGAATTAGGGCTTCCCTTCGATCAAATAAATGAAAATTATTCTTATACTTGAAAAAAATCGCTTCCTTTCTAAAAGGGTTAGGGCTTCAGAGGAGCATTTGTTGGTTAAAGGGCCAGCCAACATTTTCCTACAAAACACAGGAGAAATTTTTTATAGAATAAAATTGGATGTAAGCTTTGTGCTTCCAAAGGGTAGGGTTCCATAATTGTATCAGGTTAACCTTGAAATTTAAGTGTCAGGATATTTGCAAGGCCTTTGAATACATTGCAATAGACGATAGCATAAATTGGGTATGAAGACATTAGAACTTCTTTGTTTGAGTAAAATTTCTAAGTTGGAATGAAATTTTAGAAAAAAAATGTACGAACCCCATTGAAGACAACTCCCTCAAGGATAGAACAATGTAGAACATAAATAAAATATTTAGGGATAAAATCAATGGAGGCTTGACTTGGAATCCTTGCAAATAACAAGGAAAAATCCCTATAGAAACCATCCAAACTGCATACCTTAATTTTGTTGGTGTTAAATAATTCCTTAGTAGACATGTTTAAGAATTTATTAGGAATAATTTTCCCTCCACTATTGGTACTAAGGAAGGAATCAACCTCTAATATCTTAAAAACTCAGTTGGTCTTATGAAGCCGAAGCATATTCTTAAATAAATATGGAGTTAAAGGAATAGGGATCTTGCTAGCTTCTATGGGTTGTATGTCTCTTTACACTGTCAAATTTAACAACATGCTAGGAAACCAACTTTGAAAAATCAAATACTTCAAGCATGCATCCAATGTGTACAATGCCTGAAGTAAGTCTTGTTGTTACTTTTTTATTCTAGATTAAGCCCTCAATACCACTAGTAAGCAATGAACCACTAGAAATCACAATCTTTTCATTCAAGTGTATTGAAAATATTTCCACAAAAAGGCTCTCTTATTATGTTTGACATATTCCTTTGATACTTATTAATAATGTTCAATGGGTGAATGAACTAAAATTCAGCTAATTGGAAACTTTGGGGGTGTTAAATGTCTTATTAACCTAACCTATTTTATGTGAATATGTGCTAGGAAAGGTGGTTCATAAATAACAATTATTGATATTCAAAATGATAGCCATATCTCGAAGCAAATCATGTCTCATTTAACACAAGGAATAATTATTTGTATGAAGTATTCACATGCCATGATGATTTAATATGTCTTAGAAAAAGGCAATACGAATACAATGAAAGTGATATGTGGGATGCAGGACATGATGAAGGGATAACGTCAAGCAAGGATTCCTACACCTGCATGCAAAAAGAACAATTAAGTTTGAAAAAGGACTAAGTATGGATATTTTCAAGAGAGAGTCATGCGGGCTAGTAAGTAAGAAAAAAAGACTCCCACAAAGTGCATGGAAGCAAAAATGGCTAAGTGTGAGAAAGGGGGTGCAATTTGTATGCTACAGATATGCAAGTGAAAAATGATGAATGTGTGACTTGGGTGAGGGATGACTTTGCGAAAAATATATATGGTGTGAAACATAGATAAAAAAAGACTAACTGTTAAAGTTTCTAGTTGTGAACCATACAACAAGCAACTAGGTAAAAAGGTAGTCGACAACCCGCATATGTAAAAATGACTAAGCGTTGAAAAGGAAGAACACTATTTATAGTATATAATTGATACAGATAGGATATCATTGATTGAGAAATATTGATCAACATTTGGATCCAGCTGTGGGACAGTGACCCCCTATGGGTTGCTGAGAATCCAAAAGGCCTTATTCATTGTGAAAATGAAGTCAAGAAGAAAAAGAAAAAATTATGTATTTTAGCTATGTTAGAAAAATAAATAAATAAATAAAATATACATAATTAGGAGTATAAAACCAGGAGAGGAGAATATACAATTGGGTATGTTGGATTCTTATACGAACAAGTGCTTGAGATGTCACTCGTTCACGTGCAACCTCTGAACAATACCATTCATATCTTGAAGGATATAAGAGTTGAATCCACAAACTTTTTCTATCTAACACGATCCTAAAGAGCTTCAAAAGTTGTATGAAGGGATGGATTTTACTTTTCTTTATTTCAAAGCAAGACTAGTCGACATTTGTGAATATATTTTAAGGTGTAACTTTGATCAAAATATTTCTTAACCACTTGTCACCTCCTTTCTATATTCTCCATTTCTCGTATATGTTGTTCCTCTAATTAAAGGGGTTGATAGTATATTTTCTAGAGTGGAGTAACTTTGTCTTCATCTTCATTCCTAGTAGCAATTGATAAAACATGCAATTATAAATGCATTGACAATCTTGCAACCTTTCAATATACTAATGTAGGGTGATTGTCCTATGCTTATTTTTGGAGTAATTCTATTCACCCAAAGAGCATATAATAACTTCTTATGTCAATTCCTCTCCTTTGTGGAAATTATTTTCTTAAAAGAATTGAATCAAATATTTGTTGGTGGATTCAACTAAACCATTTCATTATGGATGACAATAGAATGTTGTCCCATCAATATACCATTGTTTCCACTAAACTTTGTAAATTTTGATCTCATAAAAACTAGACTATTGTTTGTTATGAATTTCTCTGGGATAATGAATCAAGACAATATATTTTCTTTTAAGAATTGTATTAATTGCTTTGAAATGGCAGTCTTTAGTTCTATTGTTTTAGGCCATTTTGTGAAATAATTCATAATAGTCAAGACATATGAATGAACTTTACTAAATTTTGGATTTATTGGATCGATGATATCTAATCCCATTGTGAGAATGGATTTTTAGATGAAATAGGCTTCAATGGAATAACTCTTATGTTCATCTTTCCCGAGAATTTATAGTAAGGAACACCTTTTTTTTATCATCACATAAGCAATTTAAATAATGTCAGCCAATAATAACCATATTTGATAATTTTATGAGCAATTAATAGAGGAGCAAAGTATTTTCCACCAAACTCCCCCATGTAATTTGTGAAGAATTTGGTGACAACTTGGAATATTCAAACAACTTAACAACATACCATCAAAATTTATTTTAAATAAAACTCCAAAGACTAAAACATAATTATTAGTTTTAATTTTGAGTGGCCTTCTTTCTTTTGAAGTAATTTTGACTAGAAATTTCGTAGACTTTAAATAAAAGACAATATCCTTGTATTAGTCACACTTTGAAATGATATGATCTTCTTCGGAATTTGTAGGAATGATATTCAGAACTTCAATACTTGTAATTAACTTACGTAACCCTTGTCCTTTTATCGCCTTTAGGGGTTTTATTTCAATACCATACTTTGCAACTTTGCCAACCAATTTGTTGATATTCCTTCTCTAAATTATAGATTAAGCATGGACTTGACAGAAGGATGTAGTACATAAGCAATAACATGTGTTGAGATAATATATGTTATGAAATGGGAAACCACTTTTACTGAGGCAAAAACTTTCTTTTATACATCTAAATATTTCAACTTATAGTCATGCAATGTTTTCCTTGTGAATGAAATGGGCAGTTCCTATTCTTTCTTATTCCCTTGAGTAAGTATATAAGTGATAGTTTCTTCTGAAGAAAAGGAGTAGAGTATGAAATCTCATTCAAAATTTGGACTTGTTAGCACTATGATTGTCATAATTGATTATTTGATATTCGTACAATACATTTTTGTTTCTTAGTGTCCATTCAAATATTTAATCTTTATTTGAAAATTTACTATTGAGGCATATTCTAGTGTAAATCTTTGAAAAAAAAATCCTAAAAAATTATAGGACCCCTTTTTGGGAAGTTTAGGGTTGTAAGTAATTTACGGTTTTAATTATATTTTGACCAATGTAAATCCCTGCTTTATTTACAATGTGACACAAAAAATTTCCTTTTGTTACCGTGAACAAATATTTCCTTTGATTAAGAGATATACCATACAATCTATAATGCTAAAATACTTGTCTTAGATGCTTGATATGGAGCTCCCTTAATTTTGAATGGACATCAAGATCATCTAGGTAATCTACCATAAACTTACCAATCATGTCCTTATATATATGATCCATGACTCTTTGAACTGTATCTCTATTATTATTCAACCCTAAGGGTGTCCTTGCATATGTGAATGTTCCGCATGGCATTGCAAAATCAATCTTGTGTCTATCATTTTTGGAAATTAACAAATATCCCAAGTACCCATCAGGCATGTACATTGATGCAAAATTTGTTACCTGTTAGAAGAGAAATTCCATATTTGGGAGTGGATAATTGTCTTTTATATATGTTTTAGTTATATTTGGAAAATTGACATAGAGACAAATTTCACCATTCTCCTTTTTTAGTGCCACTAAATTAGAAATTTGTTCTGAATACTCCATTAGGAAAATAATGCCAACCTTTTCCCTCTTCTCAACTTCCATTTTGACAAGTGGTTTCAACTTTGGATTTATGATTGTTCCCTTCTGCCTAAAAGAATTTGTACCTTCCTTGAGTGATATTTTATGTTGAATAATGGACTTATTGTTCTCTTTCATATCATAGTAAGTCCACACAAAAACATCTTGAAATTATTTGAATAAATTAAGATATTGTTTAATTTCTTCTTGAGTAAAATTGGTTCCTAGATTTAGATACTTCGAGGCTTTTGATGTACCAAGATTATTTTTTTGAGTTTCTTGAACACTCCTTAGAGGAAATTATTCTTTTGGACTTTCCTTTTGTGCTAATAATTTGTTGTAAATAAAGATTCTAAAATTGCACATTTTTGTGAAAGAGATGACTTATTTTCATCTTTAGTCAGGCATGAATCCTTATTATTCATATCCCTTTGTGAATCTTTAGAATCGAGTGTTAATGATAACATATATTTTGCATCAAAGATGAATTATGTGATATGTTCATTGTTTTCGAATACTTTCCAATAATCTTTATTATCAAGTATTGATGGGTAATAAACTCTCTCAATATGAAATGAATTCTAGGTTATGTGATTCTCTGGATTGGAAAGAGATGTTGGTATTTATAAGGAGTCATCTATTTGATTTTGTTCTCATGGAACAAATATTATATTGAAAGAGATTGAATTTTGAAAAACATCCCAAACCATTATAACATAACGCTTCAATTGTTCTTTCTTAATCTCATACTTCCCCTTGATTTTATTTATGATTAATCAAAATATCACTTGATAAATAAATTTTTTATATGCATTTGAATGACAAGGATTAACCTTGAGTTAATGCCTCATATTTTGCCTCATTATTTGAATAAGAAAACACCAGTATGAAAGCACAAGGATGGAGCTATTGGGACTCTCAAATACAATCCCAGTTATAGTTCCAAAACATGAATAGGAAACATAAAATGGAATTCCCCAAAATCTTTGGAAAATATTTGGTTCACAATCTTTAGTCTATTCCTTATTGAGAATAACATAATTTCTTATTCTTGAATCTATGCAATTCTGAATAATTTCCGATCATTTTCCTTTGTTCCTAGGGAATTCTTGCCATGGTTCCATCTTGGTTTGGCAATATAACATCCGATTGTAGAACACCAATCACGACCAAGAACAACTCTATAGGTGGCTGGAAAATCTACAACTATTATGGTGAACATTGTAGAAATGTGTGCTATTGAATTTATCCATGCACAAAAGTACTTAATTTCACCACAAGCAAGGACTTTTCTTAGATCAATAACATAAATACTTTCTCCAACTTCATATTATCTAATGCATTGTAAGCAAAAATATTCCATTATTAAAAGTGACATGATGTTATTTGTAGCTTCACTATCAACCATGCAATTATGAAGAGTAAACTCATGATTTTCAAGAGAAAGATAGAAATGAGGTACTTTTCCTTGTACTCTTAGTGGAAAGTAGTTTGCTCTTTATTGAATTTCAACTAAGGTTGCTTTTATTCTTGAACTTAATGGAATCATATTCCCTAAAATATTTATAATATTGTCTCTTAGTTGATGTAATTTGATTACCTTAAGAAAAGGAAGGGTGATTTGGAACTTCATAAGCTCATCTACCATGTTATAAGACATATTTGTTGCTATATTTTCTTGATCCTTTGTTAGAAGTGGAGTGACTTGTTGAGATCTTGATTAAAAACAATATTAATCATTTTCCCTTTATCAACTTGATTTCTTGGTTTGTTCTTCTTAGTTTGAGATCTTGTATGAATTAGGTACTCTTAATTTTCTTCACAATTTTCTTGTGCAATATAATCTCCTTATGTGGAGGTTTTCATATTTTCTTCCCATTTCATGGTTTCTAATATATGATATTCTTGAATAATTTCATCCATTGGGGTTTTTGAATATTCTTGAATTTCTTCAAATACATCATCTTTGTCTAATAAAGCTGTATTTGGATTTGACACATGAGGTGCTCTTGTTATATGTTTTTTCAATTCTCTGATTTCTATCACCCCATTATCTTGGGTATGGTATCATCGATGTTTCAATTCTGGAAATTTCCATGGGACAAAATTATTATTTCTTTTGAAATGAGTGATTTCATTTTGCATTCATTGTAGAGTTCGATTGATTTGTGCAATCTATTCCTCTTGTTGTGTTATCAAAACTTCCTCTACAACATTTCTTACATTTCGAGGCCATCCTTTAAAAATGCCTCTTCCACCTCCTTTATCATGAAAAATGC
Source organism: Pinus albicaulis (assembly GCA_034641835.2). Classification (NCBI taxonomy): domain Eukaryota; kingdom Viridiplantae; phylum Streptophyta; class Pinopsida; order Pinales; family Pinaceae; genus Pinus; species Pinus albicaulis. Next base: position 1,353,906,880 of record CM076572.1, on the reverse strand, counting down.
ATCTTCCAATCCCTAGTTCTCGTGTTAATTTTGATGAAGAGGAGAGTCAAGATGATCCTACTAGCTTAAATACTTGTTTTTAAACACATATTGTTGGAATTGACAATTATACTAAGAAGCAAGGGGAATCAATATAATAACATTTTTTACTTGTTAAATCCAATAAAACATAAAAAAAAATCAATCTCATAAATTTAACAAGTAACACAAGATATATGTGAAAACCCTTACAAGAGAAAACCACAAAACTTATTTATATGAGAGAACTTGTAGGCACCAACTTACTATTACATCAATTGTAAGCACAAACCTACAAGAGACGTCAATCCTATATAAAACTTTGTAGGAACCAACCTACTGGAGACACCAATCACCTCTTCTACTTTGTAGATACCAACCTATGGGAGAAATCAATCCCTTTTACTACTTTATAGGCACCAATCTATAGGAGATACCAATCCCCAATGCTACAAATATTCATAGGCACCAAGCTACTTCACTTAGTTTTCTTTCTTCTTCACAATGTCTGTTTGTTGCTTACGCTTTCAACAACTCTGCTTGTTTCTTATTCCTTCACCAAGTCAGTTAGTTTCTTATACCTTCACCAAATTTACTTGTTGCTTCTTTCTTCATTATGTCAACTTCTCCCGAAACTTGTCGCTTTTGAGAATGAACTTGCACAAAATGCTACATATCCAATTTTTAAATATGGTTTTAAAATTTATTCCACATGTACCTAGAGGTATATTCTCTGTCTCAGCCAAATTTCACAGGTTGAAACATCTCAGAAAGAAAGTTATAACAAAAATGCCAAGCACGCTTATTTGAAGCATGCTTTAGGAGCATTTAGGAACACTAACTTCCTTAGACCATATCTCTGAAAATGTAGCAAAACTAGGCCTGATATTTCTACCATGGATACCTTGAAATCACTTCTCTATCTTTTCCATATTTCATAGTTTGAAACAACTCAAAAAGAAAGTTACAAAAATAATACCAAGCTCACCTATTTGAAGCATGTTTCAAGAGCATTCAAGAACACTAACTTCCACATATCATATCTCTCAACTAACAGTGAAACAAGATATGAAATTTCTACCAAAATTACCTTGATATATATTCTATATCTCCTTTAGATTTCACAATCTAAAACATCTCAAAAAGAAAGTTATAGCAAAAATACCAAGCTGACTTGTTTGAAGCAAGTTTCAAGAGCATTCAAGAACACCAACTTCCTTAGATCATATCTGCAAAATTATAGAAAAACATGGTCTGAAATTTATACCACTAGAAGCTGAGATATCTTCTTTACTTAATCTATATTTCACATTCTAAAACATATAAAAAAGAACGTTATAGCAAAAATTCCATCCTGAATTGTTTGAAGCGTGTATTGGAAGCATTAAGGATCACTAACTTTTCCAGACAATATACCCAAAATTATAGTGAAACAAGGTTTGAAATTTATAATGAGGTACTTTGAGATCTCTTCTCTATATCCTCCAATTTTTACAATCTAAAACATCATATAAAGAAAGTATAGTGAAAATACCAAGTTGAACTATTTGAAGGAGATTTCAAGTGCATTAAGAAAGCCTAACTTCCTCAAAGAATATGTCCAAAACTATAGAAAACCAAGGCCATAAATTTTAACCATAGGTATATGAATATATTATATCTATATCCACTGAGTTCCCTAAATTGAAGCATCCTAGAAGAAAACCTATAGTGAAAATGCAAAGCTAACTTGTTTGAACGAGAGCATTCAAGAATCCCAACTTCCTGAGAGCATAATTTTGAAATTAGAGTGAAACAAGGTATGGAATTGTAACCATAGGTACATGAAGTTCCTCTACCTATATCCATAAAGTTTCACATACTAAAACATCCAAGAAGAAAAGCTACATAAAAAATTCCAAGTTGACATGTTTGAAGCAAATTTCAGGAGCATTTAGGAAGTCCAACAACCTAAAAGCATATCCCTGAAATTGTAACAAACTAAGGTCTAATTTTTTTACCATGGGTACATGAAAATCATCTCTCTTGCTCCTATAGGTTCCATGGTTTTAAAAAACCCAAAAGAAAAGTTATAGCAAAAATTATAAATGACTCATTCACCCCATAAAACACATTTTTGCTTCGACATTTAAACTCCAAAAATCACCCCAAAAATTAATCATCGACTCCTCTTGCAACCTCATATTTATTATTGCATCGATACTCCTCAAATGAACTCATATATCCTTTATTTATAGTGTTTCTATGTTCACTTATGGGGCCAACTTATAAAATTGGTTGGGTCAACCTCCATATACTTTGGTTGCATCATCTTGATGAAATATTTCATATTTCCCCATTCCTATGGAATTAGAGGGAGTGCCATATACCGTTGGAAAGGTATTAGAATAAGATTTTTAACATAGAGTAAAAATGCCTTCAGTTATAGCGTATCTAGATTAGGCATCAAAAATCCAAAATCTTTGATACGCTAAGAAGAGAGCTAATCCAAGGAAATAAATATAGGATGGAAAAAAGAAGGGAAAAAAAGAGCCGACCACGACAATAAGAGATAATTTAATTCATTATAAAATTTTCTTTAAAATTCTTGATTTTAATTTTAATTTTATCAAAGTTTTAATTGATTAATTTTAATGGAACATATTTATTTTATTATAAAAAGGTGACCATTAAATTTCGTTTTATTTTCTTTTTTATTTTATATTTAATTTTATTTTAATGAAAAAACTATGGATTGATTTAATTATAAGTTTTAAAAGAGATAAAAAATAATATAACTAATACTTTTATATATATATATATATATATATATATATATATATATATATATATATATATATATATTATTTTTATATAAAATCCTAATTTAATTTGATTATAATTATTATTAATTAAATGTATCTAAATACTTCTTATTATAAATGGATCTGAATTATTTAAATGATTGAAAAGAGATCAATAAATTTTGAATCAAGGAATACTTTTTATGCTATAAGATCTAAATTACTATTTACAATTATGAATATTATTAGTATTAATTATACCATTATTAGAAATATTTATATTTGCTTATAATAATGAAAAGATTAACATTAATAATACTAGGGTGAAATTTGAATTTATTAACAATTTTTATTTTTTTTTGAAAAAAAAATGAGAGTTGTAATAGATTAACCTATTACTAACAATATTTATTGATTAATATTAATAATAAGGTTTAATTTTTTTATTTTTATTCTTATTTAATTATAAATGAACTATTTAATTATTAAAAGGGGGGATGGCTGATTAAGATATGATTTGTAGAGGGTTGATATTAATAGGAAGAATGGAGAGAAGAGCAGGGGGATGGAGAAAATGACAGACAAGAGATTAAGAAAGGAGATGACGAACATTGTGAAGGGTGGGGAAGGGGGATAATGCACAACTAGACAAGGAAATTGATAAGGACGATGTAATGAGGGAGGTGAAAGGAGAGGAAAGGAACTAATGGGATGAGGGGACTTAAGGAAGGTCAATACTTATTCCATAGAGTGAAGAATTGGGATCCAATTTCTACTAACCTCCAAACCACCATCTCTATTGAGGTTGTGAGGGTGTTTGATGATTTCAAGCGCTTCACGAAATTTATGCTTGAAATGATGTTTTTCGTTGGAAATCACCTCTGCGTCTTCAAGACATACGTGGTGACTGGTTTTATTGGAGTGTTCTGCCAAAGCTGATGTTCTAATTCTTCCATTTATGATGTCAGCGCTATGTTCTTTAAGCCTGATCTTGAAAGTCTTGCCTGTTTCTCCAATATAGCAATCCTCACAAGAGCATTTAATTTTGTAAACCCCTTTCCATTGAAGGTGCTCTAAATTACCTTTGATAGATCTCATCCTTTGTTTTATGGTCATTAGAGGCTTGAAAGAGGTTTTAATGTCTTTCTTAGTCATAACTTTAGCCATTTTTTCAGTAACACCTTGGATATATGGAAGATATGCTTTTGCATATGGGGATTTTCCCCTCGCCTCATCACATAGAAAATCACTTAACATACCATGCAATCGCTTTAACGATAAAATTTAAAAATTGTGGTTTGCAAGATCGCTTCATCTGCGCTTTAATATCCATCGTTGATCTGTGCCCACATCTGACAGTCTTCCTTGCTCGCCCTTTGCCTCATCACATCGAAAATCATTTAACATACCATGTGATTTGACTTAACAATAAACTTTAAAATATGCACTGTGCGAAGTCGCTCCATGTGTGCTTTAATCCCCACCATTGATCTGTGCCCATATCTGACGGTCTTCCTTGCTTTCCTTTCATCGCATCACAAATCACTTAACATACCATGCGATCACCTTAACGATAAACTTTAAAAATTGCGATTTGCGAAGTCACTCCATTTGCACTTTAATCTCAACTGTCGGTTTCTTCCCTTTCGAATCTGCAATTAGATCATGGTCGTCCGCTCATTTTGCACGCAGTTCTTCTCCGTCACTTCATTCCTTAGTTTAATTCTTGGAAAGCTCCCTTTAAAAATTATTTGCTGTTCTTCTTCGAATCTCCCACTCTGTTGATCAAACTGTTTTCGACAGGCCTCACTTTGCTTTTAAATAATTCTGATTGCCACGAAGCCTTCATTTGCATGCTTTGAAAACTGATTACCTGTTTACCTGTAGCCTCTTTACTGAGATAACCAAAATCTTAGTGAAATAGCCACGCTTTTCACTATGTGGAATATATGACTTCCATTTCTGAGAAATAGCTGCCATTTACTGTATTACTGTTTTGACAATAAATTTTCAACAAAGGTAGCTATTATTCTAGACCAGATGACTGTAAATTTATTACCCAAACATCCACTAAACTTCAACACTAACATAAGTCAAAATAGAGATTTTAACTTATTTTAGGTCTCTAAAACACTATGACACCTATTCACTTAAAAATACCTTGATGTTGGGACTCTCTTTTAACTTTTATTGACAATGACTCAAACTTTGGACATGGACTAAGACACAATAAAAATTTGAGAATAGTGACACAATGGCGATTACACCATTAACTTTTTCAGTGCTAACAGTGGCTCCTATTGGGGATGAAGTCCTCCCTGTGAGGCTTCAAGGACTGTAGACTCAGTACCTAAAAAATTCTTGAAATTTAGATGACTTCTTAAAAATAGAGAATAGGATTGACCATTGACATATTGGACTCAAGACTGACCTTATATATAGACATAAGTACCATTGGGCATGGAGTTTATTGACACATCACACCAGATATTTACAATGTAGTGACTCAACTGAATTTACTAAATAAAGAACCATTTAAGAAAATGACCATTGACTGGACCACCAGTCAACTGATCATCATCTAGATGTTTGAGCAGAAAATTATTATTCTCCAAAACTTCAGCAATTTTAAATGGCCCAAACCATAGATTGTCGAACTTACCATGCTTTCCATGGTATTCTCTCTTAGCATCCAAATGCAACACCAAATAATTCTCCTGAAACAACTGCTGATTTGCTCTTTTATCAAAAACAGATTTGACTTTAGCCTGATACTTCTGAACTTTTTCCAGCAATGATTCTCTGATTTGGCGTACCTCTATCAACTGTAGCATTCTCCTTTGGATTGGGTTTTCATGATCAACTTCATATTGTAGGAACTTCATCACAGGAAGAGTTAATTGCAAAGGCATTACAGCTTCTGTACCAGATACAAGCTGAAATGGAGACATTCCAATTGATTTTTTACCACTTACTCTATTTGCCCACAGAGCATGTATCATCTGAGTGTCCCAATTCCTCTTATTTCCAGGAAACATTTTCTTAATAATCCTTACCAGACTTTTATTGGATGACTCAGCCAAACCATTACCTTGAGGTTAATAAGGTGTGGAATGAGTTAATTCAATCCCATATTGTTGACAAAACTTGTACGTCTTGGCGGACTTAAAGGCCATTGAATTATCAATTACTAATTTCTGTGGACAACCAAATCTTGACATCTTATTTTCCAATAGAAATTTAATAATTACCGTATCAATAGCATTTCAGGTTTGTATAGCTTCAATCCATTTATTGAAATAGTATGTAGCTGTGAGAATCCATCTATGTTGTCTTGATGAAGGTGGATGAAGTTCACCGATGAAGTCTAGCCCCCACTGTTGGAAAAGAACATTTGCTAAAATAAAAATGAGAGTTAATAGTAGAAATTTCTGTTTACGGGCAAATTTCTGACATTCGACATAGCTCCTGAGGTTGGGAAAGACATAAGAGAAAAGAGTTGGCCAATAATAGCCAGCTATTAAGATTTTGTTTGCAGTTGCTCTCCAATACAAATGTACTCCACATAATCCTGCATGTATCTATGTCATAATCTCCTGGGATTCTGCTTCATCTACACATCTTAACAAGACTCCAACAAGATCTTTTCAGTAAAGATGGTCTTCCAAAATGCAATACTTCACAACTCTCAATTTAAAATCTCTCCTTTTAGACTTCTCCATTTCAGGTGGACAATTGAAATTTAACAAGAAGTAAACTATATCCTTATACCAATTTGAATTGAATATTTCAGGATAATTAGCAATACCTTCTCCATCTTCTCCTTCACCTGCCTCTACATTCATATTTAAAGCTTTGCAGTTAGATTCAACCATCAAGCGAGCCAAGCCCTGACCCTTTATCAATTTAGTTGGTTTGATTTCAACATCAAATTCCAAAATCTTGGTCAGCCATCGTCCTCTCCTTCCATATGTATCTAGCTGCAGCAACAGATCTTTAATAGTGATATCGGGCACAAAAGAAATTATTTTTGAATGCAACACATAAACTCAAAAATACTTCAAAGCCTTAACTAGTGCATATGCTTGTTTTTCAGTCAAGCTGTACTTTAATTCAACATCCCTTAAAGCACGACTGAAAAATGAAATTGGCTGCTCCAAACCCTCCTTGTTCTTTTGTAGTAAGACAGTTGCAATTGTCTCTTCTGAAGCATATGAAAAAATCAGAAAATAATTTTCAAAATCAGGGCTAATCAAAACTGGTGCTTCAGTCAAGGCAGACTTAATTTCTAAAAAACAATTCTTTGCTTCATCTCTCCACTTAAATTCTACATCTTTTTTCAGCAAGTCATTTATATGTTTGATCAACTCTGTAAAGTTAGGAACAAAACGCGTCAGAAAATTGATTTTCCCTAAAAATGACTGCAATTCTTTTTTATTCCTTGGTAAGCCAATATTTTGAATAACTTCTACTCTTCCCGGATCAATACAATGCCACTTTCTGTTACAATATGTCTCAATAACTTACCTTCTTGGACAACAAAAGACGAATTTTTGGGGTTTAAGGACAAACCAAACTTTCTACATTTGTCAAAAACTTGCTTCAAATGTTTCAAGTGGCCTTCATAAGATTTTGAATATACTATGATGTCATCCAAATAGATGACCACAAATCTGTCCTTTTCTCCCGCAAAGGCAATATCCATATCCCTTTGAAAGGTTTCACCTGCGTTCATCAAACCAAATGGAATTTTGTTGTATATGAATGTGCCCCAGGGTGTGGTAAATATTGTCTTTTCTTTGTCTTGCCTGTCAACTGAAATCTGATTATAGCTTGAAAAGCCATCAATCATTGACAGTATTTTGGATCCTACAACTTCTGCAAGATATAATCCATCTTGGGCAGTGGATAGTTACCTTTCAAGGAGCACTGGTTCAGGTTGCGAAAATCAACACAAATCCTTATTTCTCCATTCTTTTTCCAGATTGGGACTATATTAGCTACCGAGTTAGAAAATCTCAAAGGCAGAATAATATTTGCTTCCCATAATTTTTTGATTTCTTTCTCAATGATTGAAAGCAACATGGGATTGATGTGTCTGATTTTTTGTGCTACAAGCTTTGCATCTGTTTTCAAAGGGATCTTGTGCTCCATTATGATTTTATCATAATTTTTCAACTCACTATAAGACCATGCAAAAATATCAACAAATTCCTTCAACAGTTTGATATATCTTGTTCTGGTTTCCAGAGGAAGGAATTTGGACACTTTGACTAAACTTGGCTGATCTTCTATACCAATGTTACACTCTATTGTACTCTCTCCATCAACCTTGCTTTTAGGCTCGAGAAAAACATCATTATTATCAAATAGTCCTTCTAAAGGAACCAAACCCTTAGGAATAAAGTTGGTTTTTCGGATATATAATGTTTTTCCCAGCCATAGTTTTCTTAAAAGGGCTGCTATTTTGGTTTTCAACAATTTCTTGCTCATCATCAATTTGTATGTCTGCAAACTCTTCTACATAATCCAAAATTTTTCCCTGTCATCCTCAAATACTTTCCAGTGCTTGATGTTATTAGGAATTGAAGGTCTGGTTTTATTTGAACATCATACACTGCCTTGACATCTAGAGGAACTTTGAAATTACTAGTAGCAATAACTAGTGAATCAAAAATTTGATTTTCTTCTCTAGTGACAAAATTTATATTAAATTCTGAAAAGTAATTTTCAATCAAATCTGAGACTTCATTCCTATAATTCTTCAATTTGTAATTTTTCACTTGGTAATTATTTCTCACCTGCTTAATCACCAACTCTGAATCACCAAAGGCAATTAGCTGTTCTGCTCCCAAATATTTCACTGCCTTCATACCCAGCATAGGTGCTTCATACTCAGTAGTGTTATTAGTGGTATCAAATTGTAGTTTGTATGATATGGTTACCTTCTGCTGAGTAGTATAATTGAGGACTACACCGGCTCCCGATCCTTCTCTTGAAGAAGCTCCGTTAAAGTACAATTTACAGGTCTGCCCTCCTTCTGAATGCTGCACATTTTCACCTTGAAAATGCTTTTTTTTTTTCACTTAATTCAGGCTGGAAATCATTATCATCAGCAGGAAGGTGCAAAATTGATGACCCCAATTCTTTTTCTTCAGCATATATGGGATGGTTTGATGGATTGTGCTGATCACTAATGATGTAGGCCGTTTGGGTTTCCCTATACAGCCTTCTGAATTCACCTCCAAATACTGGGATGGTAGCATATGACATGTCCATATAAAGGGTACCTCCCAATTTATTATGCCAAGATCTGGAAAGTAACATCCCAAATCTAGAAGGAATGTCAGCAACCGCAATGTCCATCACTAAGCTCTTCATAGGAAGCTGGGTAAGGGAAACAACCAAATCCTTAATCAATCCTAGACACTTGATTTTTTTGGAGTCAAAGGTGTAAAGGTCATGGTATTTCTTGGTGATCTCTAATCCCAATTCATCCATCACTTTCTTTAGCATGAGATTGTGGGAAGCTCGAGAATCTAACATATAATTATGCAACAATTTTTCGTGTATATTGAGTGACAGGTAGAAAGGAGGTGAGTTATCATCATTTTGGTCTCAGACATGACATCCTAGATAAATCTTGGGATGCTCATACTCAAGGTTGACTGAATCAGGGGCGAGAGGAGGCTACAATAGACTCTTAAAAGACTCTTTATATGTTGGATTTTTCAATAATTCCAGGAGTGGAACTGGAATTTTGATTTTATTCAATTCAGATTTGAAACTGAAATAAATTGGAACAAATTCCTTATTTTCTGTAGTAATTTTAACAATTGGGGTATAATTTTGAGGTGGAGGAGCCTCATTTACCTTGGCCTTTTGTTGAGCAGCTTGTTTATCTGAATCTGATTTTTTTAGGCTGCTGGACAAGACCTTTTGACCTCAAAGGGTAGTTTCTGTTTTGAACTTCTTGCTATTTTTTATCATTCTGTGCATAAATTTTAGCATTCATATCATCAGAAAATAAACAAATTCTTGATCTATCTTCATATTCTTGCAATGTCAAACATGTTGACTATGAAGTTCCTCCCACATGGTTTATTTCTTCATTTTGTTCCTCATTTCCTTGCTATTTTTCTTCAGCAAAATTATTCAAAGGAGGCTGAACATTTTGATCATCAACATTCCTCCTTGGGCGCTGTGGGATTTGTTGAGGCTGAAAAGGCCTCCTGAAGGGAGCCTGATTTCTATTAGCTTCGTTTTGATTGGCTCTAGCAGCTGGTTTATTTTATAACTCTAATTTTGACATCTTAGAGGCAGTTTCCTTGATCAAATTGGACATTTGATCGATCTTTTCTTCTGTTGAAAGAGATTTAGAAGAAGAAGGATTTTCTTCTTTCATCTTATTTTTGTCTTTTGCTACCTTTTCTTCCTCCATTTTTAATTTATTAGAAGCCATGAGATTAGACTGCACTCCAATTGCAGCCTCTTGCATAGTTGCTAGTGTATGTGCTTTTTCAGCCCTCAACCATAAGGCAAACTCAGAATCTAAAGCATTTGCAAAATTGATCATAACTGTGGTTTCAGTGGGTTTAATCTCTTCAGGAATTTTCTGATAAATTTGATTAAACCTCTTAGTAAAATCAGCTAAAGACTCATCTGCTTTTTTCTTCAGAGTTCCAAATTTTGTAAGATAATAAACATAGTCTTTCCTATCACCCCAATGTTTCACAAATATCTCTTTTAATTCATCAATTCCTGTAATTGAATTTGGAGCCAAACTTATAAACCATTTTTGAGCTTCACCATCCAAGCTCTGAAAAAAGAGTCTTGACCAAACATCTTCATGTTCAATATTCTAATTGTCAACATAACTATAGAAAGCCAATAAATGTTCTCCAACAGAAGCTCCTTCTCCCTCCCAGTGTATTTTGGAAGATATTTCAAGTAATATTTTTGAGGAAGTGGATGCAAGGGTTGAGGGAGAACAAGTGGTGCATATCTTGTAGCCACTATCTGCTGCATCCTTGTAAGGGCAGGTTGATCCATATTTTGCTGATGTATAATTGATGTAGCTGTTTGGGAAATAGGAATTATAAGTGGTGAATTCTGATTTTGATTTAGGACAACATAAAATTTAGGTCGTAGAGCTGATTTTTCAGGCTTTGTAACTAAGAAGAGTGGATTTTCAAAAAGATGAACATAAGATGTCTTAACTTCTCCTTTAGTAGAAGAGTCAGAATCTAAAGTTGTCCCTTGAGGGGATGGATTTAATTAAACCTTGTTTTTCTGAGCAAGGAACTTAGATAAATTAAAAGTAAGACCTTTAGGTACAGTCTCTTCAAAAGGATGAGAGGAAGATGACCCAACAACTGGATTTGGAGAAAAAGGAAAATATTCTTGTTGAGGGATGACAAGATACTGGTACTCAGGATGTGTCTGAAGGAAATTTAAAATTATTTTGAATTATTCTTTAGTCAAAATATCCCTATCAAGGAAAGGTGCAATAACCAACAGTTTGTTCTAATTCCCCTTCAGTTAGCACAAACTCTTCTGATTTCTTATCAACACTTCGAAATTCAGTTTTTCCTTCTTTGACTAGAACAAGACTTATTTCAGATTTACTAGGTGATGAGTAAGAAAAACCTTCAGCTGAGCCTAAGTTAACAATATCCATTTTATTTTCTAGAGGAGTAGCTTCAACTTGATATTTTTCAGCATAATTTTTTGAAACTAAAACCGCTTTAGATTCTAAAGTAGATAGAGGTACCTTTTGCTTTGGAACGTACTTTTTGTGTACCTTCTTCACTGACTGAGATGTGGCTTCAACTGATCTCTGTTTTCCTTTAGCATATTTTAAGATTTTATCTGGGTCAACAATTAGAGTCACAGTTGTAGATCTCTAATTCCTCCTTGTAGAAGGAGGTCTTGAAACCCCTCTTCCCCTTCATGGAGTTGCCAGGTGAACAAATTTGCAGTCTTCTTCAGGTCACCAATTCTTGTTCACCATCAAGAATTGATTATCAACAATTCATAACAATAGAATCAGGAGAATACTTCGTTACAAGGCCTTCGTCTCCCGGCAGACACACCAAAAGATGTTGGGGCCGGAATCAGCACTTGGACTGCAGCAAGCGTATGACCAGAAACATCTTAAACTCTAATGCAATTTTAATGTTTTATTTTATGGGAATGGAAGATGGTATAAATTCTGATTCACTGAAGAGATATTTCGGTCAAATCCACAGTTCTACTAAAGATGGTATTGTAACTTGATGTGGTAGAAAGGTGCAAGTTTGTAGTCTATGATGAGAGGAAATTGAAAGATGAGAGGAGAATCAATAGGTCTATAAAACAAAAATCTACTGATTTAGTATAAATTGAAAAAAGTAGCAGTTTAACAATATTCCATTGAGAGAAAGCTATTTCTAGTCTGACAAGATTCTCACTGAAATATCATGAAGAATAACTATCATGAGTGATGCTCTTCCACTGTTATAACATATATTTTATCAGGAATGCTCACTGTGTGAGACTAACAAAAACTGATAAAACACATAACAAGCGTAAGAGACTAATAAAAACACATAAAAATATGATGATTTTCAAGCTGGAACTAGAAGAAAGGAGATATGGAAACATAGGTAAAGTAGACAATACACACAACAAATTGGTAATAAGTCCTCAGTAATATTATTCCATTTCATTCACAAAAAGGATTACAGTTCATATAAGTCAAAATTCAATAACCACCAACCAACCCTAACTTCATATCGATTTGGCATATATATACAAAATATGATACTGTCATCTTCCACATAAAAAGGTAAATCTGTTTCAAAAGTCATTACAACCTTGTGCAAGAGGTGAGGCTTATTTAAAACTTTAATACAAAGTGTTATGACATAACGAAAATAACAACATTAGGGTTAAAAGTTTGAAGTGGTTTGTATGATGTGGTAGTTTAATGGGAAGACTCCTCTTCCATTCTGGTGCAACCAACTCCATAAAAAGTGCAAACAATAGTGAAAATGGTGTGTGACTGTTCCTTGAATGTTGCCGGGTGTCTGGTAAAAACGTGCTGGTACTGAGAGTAGTGGTAGAAAACTGTTTGAGAGAAATTCTGTAGCTATTCCACTGTTCCTTTCTCTCTTTTGTTTTGGTTGAAAACCCTTTGTAATGGTGGAAAACTTGAAACTTTTGGATAGAATGATGAAGTTTCATTTTATGAGAAATTAGGAAGAAAATCATTTGAAACATGTTTAATTGATAGAGGAGACATGGATCAGAATAAATGATAAGCGAGGGGGGGTGGTGAGGTGGTGAAGAAGTGGGACAGGTCGCAGATCGCGCATCAGAAGTTTTATTGTGAAATGCGAGAGTTAAATGTTTAAAATGGCGAAGTGTGATGTGCGATGGGAGCAGAGGCGACATGGCAGAGAAATGGGACCGATCGCAAATCATGCATCGAAATTTTTATAAACATACATACACGTGCAATCAACAACGATCACTTTATAGGAACTTCAGACAAAACCGCAATTACTCCCAAATAATATGCATACACATGGAATTGCAGTTCTAGGGCCCCACAACTAGTTGACCAATAGGAAGTGATCGCAAATCGGTCGTCCGCAAATTTAACTCTACACTGATAACGACTAAACCTTAAACTCTGCGATTTGCAAAATCACGCTAGTGTGCTATGTCGACAAGTGCCCCTCGCCTCATCACATCGCAAATCGCTTAACATACCATGCGATCGCTTTAACGATAAAATTTCAAAATTGCGATTTGCAAAATTGCTTCATCTGCGCTTTAATATCCACCGTTGATCTATGCCCAAATCTGACGGTCTTCCTTGCTCGCTCTTTGCCTCATTGCATTGAAAATCATTTAACATACCATGCGATTTGACTTAACAATAAACTTTAAAAACTGTGCTGTGCGAAGTCGCTCCATGTGTGCTTTAATCCCCACCGTTGATTTGCACCCAGATCTAATGGTATTCCTTGCTTTCCCTTCATTTCCTCATCACATCGCAAATCAATTAACATACCACGTGATCACCTTAACGCTAAAATTTAAAAACTGTGATTTGCGAAGTAGTTCCATTTGCACTTTAATCTCAGTCGTTGGTTTCTTCCCTTTCGAATTTGCGATTGGATCATGGCCGTCCGCTCATTTTGCACATGATTGTTCTTCGTCGCTTCGTTCCTTAGTTTAATTCTTGGTGAGCTCCCTTTAAACATTACTTGCTGCTCTTCTCCGAATCTCCCACTCTGTTGATCAAACTGTTTTCTGCAGGCCGCACTTTTCTTTTAAAGAAATCTGATTGCCATGAAGCCTTTATTTACATGCTTTGAAAACTGATTACCTGTTTACTTGTAGCCTCTTTACTGAGATAACCAAAATCTCAGTGAAATAGCTGCGCTTTTCACTGTGTGGAATATATGACTTCCATTTCTGAGAAATAGCTGCCCTTTACTATATTACTATTTTGACAATGAATTTTCAACAAAGGTAGCTATTATTCCAGACCAGATGACTGTAATTTTATTACCCAAACATCGACTAACCTTCAACACTAAAATAAGTCAAAATATAGATTTTAACTTATTTTAGGACTCAAACACTATGACACCTATTCGTTGGGACTCTCTTTTAACTTTTATTGACAATGACTCAAACTTTGGACATGGAATAAGACACAATAAAAAATTGAGGACAGTGACACAATGGCGATTACACCATTAACATTTTTAGTGCTAACATCATGATCTCACCTAAACTGGCACCGAGATCACAAAACCAAACCGAGCTTGGAATGCCTTCGGATTCCTTCACTATCCTTGAAAATTTTTCCTGTCTCCACCCTTAGGTTTTACTGTGTATTCTGCCATTAGTGGTCAAGGGATTCCTAGGACTTTGGGAATTTACGTGAGACCACCTTCACCCCAGATTTCGAAACCTTTCGAAAATTCCAAAGCTCAAAACTGAGAGCAATCCCATCACACCCTGGCTATTCATAATGAAAAGGCAAGGCTAAAAACCATTGTCAAAACCCGAAAAAACCATGCCACTGACAACAAAAGAACAAAATAACAACATGCACATACCATGCATGTCAAAACTAGCTAGGAAATCATACATGCAATATTTTACATGCAAGTATTCCTACTGAAGTTTGCTTGTTCCAACATTTCCTTGCCTAGTCTTTACTTTCCTTGTCCTTCCTTGGCTTACTTGATCTCTTTCTCCTCTTGGCGCTCTTCTTCTCTTTGAGACTAATTCTGAAAATGAACTGACAAAAGGATAACCAGCAAAAGCTTTCCAACTGATGCTATGAGGTATTTTTATTAATGATGCCTCTAATTTCTTTAATTTTCCATTATTTTCCTTCATTTTTCTCCTCACATGCAACTTGTGACATTTCACCTTCCTTTTCTCCTAATTTCCTTTATTTTTCATAAATATATATGCTAAAAATACCTTTTTCCTTTTCAAAGCCTTTGTCATTGCCTTTACCAATTTCACCTTAGCCATAAACACATTAGGTGATGCCCACTAAGATATCTTACCCAACATTAAGCTTGGAATAAGTGTCCCTTAACCATGGTCTTATTTTTTCCTTTATTAACTTTTATTAAATGAAATTTTAGTTGAGTTCTATTACAGAACCCTCCCCCTTGGGGAACACTGTCCTTGGTGTTAAACAACACCTATACCTCAACAAAATTGTTGAAAATAAAACATACTGCCCATGGATCTTTATAACTTATTTCGATGCATTATTTACAATGAATAAACTGCTCAAAAGCAAAAACCAACATGACAATATAACAACCATACTTCTTATTGGAGCTTTATAACTTAGTTCATGGAGGTATTCACAATAGAAACCATACATAAATATGTACAAATACCAAAACTACTTTTCCTCAACTGGAAAAAAATGAAGGATACATAGCCCACATCTGATCCGCCATCTCCCATACACCTTCTTTAGGCACAAAGTGATTCCACTACACTTTAACTTGTTTGATGGCTTTGTTCCAGAGCATGAGTTGTTTTCGCTGCAATATGCACTGAGGTTCCGACTTCAATTCTCCTTCTTGCTTCACCCACAATAAATACTAATCAATAACACGAAAAAACATCCTTTATATACCTTTTAAGAAATGAAACATGAAAAACATCATGGACTTTCATTGTTGGAGGCAGTGCAAGTCGATAAGCCACTTATCCAATCCTCTCAAGGATCTCAAAAGGCCCATAATACTGCGGTGCCAACTTGGAACATGATCCAATCCTCAAGGATCTCTTCTTGGGATTGATGTGAAAATACACATGCTCCCCAATCTGAAACTCCTTAAATTCCCTGTGTTGGTCTGCATAACTCTTCTACTTATCCTGTGTTTCCTTTATATTCTACCTTATAACCTACATTTGCTAGTCCATGTCTGCCAACATGTACGGTCTAATAAGTACCCTATTCATTGGATCAATCCAACTAATGGGAGAATTACAACTCTGCCCATACAGTGCCTCAAAAGACTCATCCTCAATGACTCTTGATAACCATTTTTGTATGCAAACTCAACCAATGTAAGGTACTCCTACGATCTCTTCTGTCAGTGCATCCCATACATCCTCAAGATGTACTCCAAGATCCTCTTGACGCTCTCTGTCTATGAATCTGTTTGTGGATGATAAGTTGCACTGGAGCCAACTTTGTCCCTAAACCTGTAAACAAATCCTTCCAAAACTTGGAAGTGAACTTGGCATCCTTGTCAGACACAATCTTCTTCGGAACACCATGTAATCTCACAATATCCCTAATGAAGACTCGTGCCACCTCACTAGATGAGTATGTAGTCTTCACTAGAATGAAGTGAGCCACCTTGCTCAACATTTCGACCACAACCATGATAGAATCATGCTGCCTCACTGATATCGAAGGACCTGTAATAAATTCCATGGAAATGACCTCCCATTTCCATTCCAAAATCGGAATAGGATGTAGTAGACCATATGGATGCTTACATTTTTCCTTCACTTGCTAACAATCCAAACATCTAGCCACAAACTCTGCCACTTCCTTCCTCATATTCGACCAATAGTAGAACTTATTCACCACCATCAATGTCTTCTGATATCCTTGGTGACCTGAGTATGGCTTGACATGAAACTCCCTCAAGGCAAGATTCTTGAGCTCACTGTCATCAAACACATAAATCCTGTCCCTAAATCTTACCAAACCATCTGCCGTGAGATGATAGTTTGCATGTTGATCACCTGTACCTGCATATGCACCTATACCTATACTCTGTTGTAACATGTGTTTGAACTCCATATATTTTTCGTCTTGTTGTCCTGCCTATAAGATCTGATCCTTTAAGTCTATCCCATAGGAACTCATAGTTGCTATATGATTCACCTATACTTTCCTGTTTAGAGCATCTGTAACCCTACTCTCATTTCCCTTAATGTATATGATCTTGAAGTCAAACTCACTAAGGGTGGCCAACCATCTAGCTTGCATGGCATGCAGATTCGATTGATCAAATATATACCTCAAACCACTATGATTTCTCATCAATACAAATCTCCTGCCAAGAATATAATGCCTCCACATCTTCAAAGAATGAATTATAACTGCCACCTCAAGGCCATGAGTCACGTAGTTTTTCTCGTGCTCATTTAATTTCATGGACCCACAACATACAACCTATCCATCCTGCATAAGGACTCCACCGAGTCCTCTTTTACAAGAATTTGTACACACAATGAACTCTTTATCTTGATCCGCGATCTTAAGAACTGGAGCATTGGTCAACAACTGCTTCAACTGCTCAAAACTAGTGGCGCATTATTCTATCCACTCAAACTTATTACCTTTTCTCTGCAAAGATGTAATAGGATATTCAATGCGTGAGAAGTTCCTGATGAGCCTCCTGTAATAACCTGCTAATCCCATAAACGATTTGAATTCCTCCACATTCTTAGGAGCTACCCACTCCATGATGGCATTTATATTTTCCAGTTCTACTGTTATGCCTTCCTCAGAAACAACATGTCCCTAGTAGTGTACCTCTGTATCAAATACAATGCACTTGCTAAGCTTAGCATATAACTAATTCTCTCTAAGAAATCTCAACACTGTTACTAAATGCTCGACATGCTTTTCCTCATTCTTAGAATTTACCAAGATGTCATCAATTAATACAATAACAAACTTGTCCAGACAAGGACGCAATACACTATTCATCAAACACATAAATGTAACTGGGGCAGTAGTCAAACCGAATGGTACTACAAAAAGCTCATAATTCCCATACCTGGTCCTAAAGGAGGTCTTGTAGATGTCATCTTGTTTGATTCATACCTGATGGTATCTCGATCTCAAGTCGATTCTTGAGAACACTGCTCCTCCCTTCAACTGATCAAAAAAATAATCAATCCTTGGCAATGGGTACCTGTTCTTGTTGGTCACCTTGTTAAGCTTCCTGTAATCAATGCACAACCTGAGAGTACTATCCTTCTTCTTTACGAACAACAATGGTGCAGCCCAAGGTGATACACTTGGCCTAATGTATCCCTTGTCAAGAATTTCCTCCAACTGCAACTTCAACTCTACTAACTCTGGTGTGCTCATCCTGTAAGGTGCCTTTGATGTTGGTGTTGCTCCTGGTACCAACTCAATAGAAAAGTCCACTTCCCTGTGAGAAGGTAACTCTGGAATCTTTGTTGGGAAGAAATCCTGAAACTAATGCAATACATGATACCTATGGAATATTTATACATCCTCAACATCCTTACCCTTGTCACTAGAAATATGCACTGCAAACATCACACAACCTTTGTACAACTTCGCTTAACCTGCATAGCAGTGACCATCCTCACTGATGCAGGCTACTTCTTTCCTTGCATAATTCTCTTTTCTCCATTGTCATCCAGGCACTCAATGGCCTTGTCATAACAATCCACTTTGGTCCTGTGAAGGTACAACCAATCCATACCCAAAAGCATGTTATACGATCCCAATGGAAGTACATTCAAATGTGTTGTTGTAGGGATACCATTTAACTCAAATGCACAAGCTCTTACCTAATGGCGAACTATCTTCTTAGTACCTGTAGCCAACTGCACCAAC
Organism: Pinus albicaulis; assembly: GCA_034641835.2. Lineage (NCBI taxonomy): Eukaryota > Viridiplantae > Streptophyta > Pinopsida > Pinales > Pinaceae > Pinus > Pinus albicaulis. The sequence goes on along the minus strand of CM076572.1, from coordinate 1,353,887,920 downwards.
CAAGATTCTACATGTACTTATTTTCTCAAGCCACACTTATCCACGAGGTTAGTATTAACATAATTATAGTTAGATCCAGTATTAATAAAAATATAAATAACTTGATCACAAATGTTACCGTCCATATCAATGATAAATGCCTGGTGATCTGCTTGCCTATTGTCCACAACTTCATAAACCCAAGGAATGTTATGACCAACATCCCCAACTGTCTGTGCATTTTGAGCACTATAGATCTGAGGTCTACCACCCTAGTATAGTGGACAATCCTTCTTGCAATGATCTTTGCCACATATCCAACACTACAACAGTGCTCTACCATCACCTCTAGTCTGCTGCTCTCCAAGCTGTGATCCATGTCCCTTCTAAACTGTATTGAACTTCTTGTAAGGAACCACATTTTATTTCTCACCTGCATCCTGAGGTCTTCCCCGCTTTGGTGATCGTCTTCCTTTAGCTTTATAATTTCCTTTCAAGTCATGCTTAGGCTCAACTTTGCGCTTTGAATGCTCATAACAATGCTTCGGCTTCGGAATGGATTCTTCTAGCGATCTAGGCTCATCAAAATCAATATCGTCTCTGTATGCTACTGAGAGGCCACTGATGAATATCTAGACCTTGGCCTTCCCCTCCTTGAGGTAAGGTACATATCTCAACAACTCCAGGAACCTGCTAGTATAATCATCATCTGTCATAACCCATCTACAACTCATAAAACTCCTTAGCTGTCGCATCATAGTACCTCTCCGAGAGGAAGTTCTTCTTAAAGAGCCTCTCAAATGCATCCCAAGTCAAATCATCCTCTTGAATACCTTTTAACATTATTCACATCCTCCCACCAAATATTTTCTTTCCATTTAAGACTGAAAGTGGCTATCTTGGCTTTCATGTTCTCTGTGTAGCTATGAAATCTGAAGAATTTCTTCATCCTAAGAAACCATGCCCCTGCATCTTTTGACTTCTTCATTTCTCCATCGAATGTAGGAGGCTTAAATTTCTTGAAATCCTCTGGAAAATTCTCACCCATCGTATAAGTATGATGCCAATGATGACTATGATGATGTCTCCTGGAAGAGAAACTAGAACGATTCTCATACATACCAGTCCTCCTATCAGGTGTGTCCAATGATCTGTTACCTCTAACTGTGTACCCTCTATCGAACCTGTATTAGGGCTGAGACATGCTACCATAGGCTCCATTAGTTTTCTCCTCCTGCTCTTGATTGATCCTCAATTGTCCCTATTTCTGCAACTCTGAAAAGCTTCGAGGAATTGTTGCATTGACCTCTATCTGCTTTTCTCGAGCCTTTGCAAGTCTAAATTGAGCCTCAATAATCCCGTCATTATCTGCCTTACAACTTCTGATCTCTGCCCTCAAGCTCCTTAATATATCTGCTACACTAGGAGAATTCTCATTTCCTTACTGCCCAACTGATATGTAGGGAGAGTCACGAGAACTATAGTATACCATTTTTCTCATCATCCTTAATTCTCTTCTTCCTGCAAGTATATCATGTCAGATAAACCAAATAGATACCAAAATAAAATCCATACCTCATTGATGTTCAGAGGAGGCTTATCTCATCTGCAAGATCATTCCACATTAGCATGTACATGTATAATCATAAACATATCCATATAACAACATATCTATATACATCATAATGCATGACCATACCAAAGATATACCATGATCCCATGCATGCCAACCATGACCTTGACAACATCAGATTTTTCCCAAAGAGAGCGCAACCCGCTCTGATACCACTTGTAACAAACCTCTCCTCTCACATCTACTCACTTTCACTGACTTACCCAGGGTTAACATGAGATGAGGGGTTGTTATGACAAGACTTAACCTACTAGGTGACCTTAAGGAAATGGAGTCAACAAAACAGACCTTACTGACTTCCCTCAGGTGCCTCAGGACACTCTAGGAGTAACCCAACCCCTGCCAGTGTCCATCCCCTGAGCCAACTTAACTTTTCCCTGAGCTAGAGCCCTAGTCGCTCCCTTGCTAAGCCCTCCATGCAACTGGAAACCCCCAGTCACTCCCATAGGCCTACATAAATGCGACTGTGGCCTTTTCTGCTAAGTGTTGTGCAAATGACTACGAAATTTAAGGCTATTTTAATGGTTGGGGATAATCCTCTACCCATAAATCCATAAAAATTTCATAACTCATAAAATACATTACTACAATGATTATAAACCCAAAACAAAAACTAAGAATTGACCTGACCATCCCCAACTAGGACTGAAATTCCATAAAACACTTGGTAGATAGGAAACCTATAGGTCATGATTCCAAGTTTGAGCATAAGGGACTAAAAAATCATATGAGACTTAACAATAAAGATCACCACCCTCTCCCATTAGCTGTCTTATCATCAATTAGGTCTTGCATCCATTATTCTTTGAGTTACAAGTAAAAACATGGAAAGATCCATGACTAAAACAAGTCATATATCCATGCTTATAACTAGCATAATAACATATAAATAACCATAAGGTAATAACCATTAAAGCTACATAATATCATGTACATTTACCAATCAAAAGTAAGAGAACTTAGCTTTCATTAAACATAGGCAAGAGCCAACCAGGTTCAATACTTCCACGTACCACCCGAACATAGAGATGGCTAAACCAAATATTTTTTTTCAGCCAGTCACCCTTGTGCCAAATTCCAAGCATGAATGTGGGATCTCATGGGATAAACCAATCCAAAATAAACAAGGGAATCCATAGGTTAAACCACCTCCACCCTCACCATACCGTGATCTCACCTAAATCGGCCCCGAGATCACAAAACCAAACCGAGCTTGGAATGACTCCGGATTCTTTCACCATACTTGAGGAATTTTCCTGTCTCCACCCTCAGGCTTTACCATGTATCCCACCATTACCGGTCAAGGGATTCCTAGGCCTTTGGGAATTTTCATGGGACCAACTCCGCTGAAACCTTCTAACAATTCCAAATCTTAAAACTGAGATTAATCCCATCACACCATGACTATCCAGAAATGGAAAGGAAGCCTGGAAACCACTGTCAAAACCCAACAAAACCATGCCACCAACAACAATACAACCAAATACCAACATGCACATAGCATGCATGTTAAAACCAACTAGGAAATCACACATGCAATTGTTTACCTGCAAGTATTCTTGCTGAAACTTGCTTGTTCCAACCTTTCCTTGCTTGATCCTTGCTTTCATTTCGTTTCCTTGTCATTCCTTTGCTTGCTTGATCTATTTCTCCTTTTGGTGCTCTTCTCCTCTCTGAGACTAATTATGAAAATGAACTGACAAAAAACTAACCAACAAAAGCTTTCCAACTGATGTTCTGAGGTATTTTTATTGATGAGGCCTCTAATTTCTTCATTGTCCCACTATTTTCCTTCATTTTTCTCCTCACATGCAACTTGTGACTGTTCACCTTCCTTTTCTCCTAATTTCATTTATTTTCATAAATAAATGTGCCAAAAACACTTTTTTCCTTTTTAAAGCCTTAGCCATTGCCTTTTCCAATTCCCCCTTAGCCATAAACACATCAAGTGATGCCCACTAGGATCTTGCCCAACATTAAGCTTGGAGTAAGTGTCCCTTAACCATGGTCTTATTTTTTCCTTTATTAGATTTTATTACATGAACTTTTAGCCTCGGTATGTTACACATATCGTAGTAACTCTTCGTCACAGATTTACTCTGACATGTCGATTAAATTGGGTAAATGTGGGAGGAGGGGTGGTTACAAAGTGGTATCAGATAATGGTTCCGTTCTCTTTGGGTGATATGTGATACCAGAGGGTGTTATCAGAGCATGGTTCAACACTTGGATTGGATGGGCGAAATGTGTTGGTCATGCATGCATGCTATTTGTCTATGTGATTGTTATGCAGGCATTGTGATACTCATTGTTGCAGTTTGTGTCATCATGATGCTGATATGTTGGTTGAGATAGAGCATGAGATGCAAATCATTAGAGCAAGATTGCAGCACAGGGCCTCATGTTAAAAGAATTTCGTCATACATGTTTGTATGTTGGGCATGCACGTATGTTGGTTAATGGATGTTATATGCATTATGGTTATGTATATGTTTGTAATTTTATTGTTGTTATGGTTACATACATGATATATGCTAGTTTTTCAGTCTGGTCATATGCACATGCGTCAGATAGTCAGGAATGATAGTAACTTGTTATATGCATTGTGGTCGTACACATGATGATTATGGTCATTGAAATTAATTTCTTGATGTTATATGTATCACGATAATCTAGATTGACTTGTGTAGTTGGCTATGCTTATGATATTCAGGTATGAGTCGATGTACTTGTGATATTGTTGTAATTTGGAATGATTTGTGCATATGTGATAGCCTCCCCTAAGATATATTGAGGTATGAGTTTCTTTACGTCTTCTATTTGGTTTATCATCTGTTTGGTTTATCAACATGGTATGTTTATAGGTTGTTTGAATGTTTGATTAATTGCATGATAGGAGTTGTGTCTATAAGATTTCATGAAGAAATGGTCATGTTTTAAGATGATCGTGCTAACATAATATGTGTTGAGACAAATGATATGTACTTGAGTGTAAGTGGGTGCTATTTGTAGTATTATGATTAATTACTGTGCATTGATTATGACATGGATGTTAGTCTTGGTAAAGGTTGCTTTCAAATTAATAGACATGATGTATTGATCTTTGGAAAATGTGACTGACATGTGCGAACAATTGCGGGAAACATGCTTGGTATTAGCATGACGAGGTAATAATTGATTTGTCTATATAGATGATAGATGGGTGATGTAAAGGTTAAAATAAAGAAAGGAATTGGGTGATAGTTCCTTTGGCTATGTTTGGAAACGACAATTCCAAACGAATGAGTGCTTTGCATGAATACAGGAAGTATTCTTAAACTTGATTTTGTATGACATTATGTGGATATGTGCTAGATTCACGACCATATATTTGACAGGTATGAAAACTAGCTACCATTTATGGTTGGATTCGTCAAGGAATTGGAGTCCCTTGAGAGATGGCATGGATGTGTTCAGTTATAAGGCAACGTCATTCGCACACAAAGGTAAGGAAACCGATATATTATTATGTTTATTTATACATTGACAATTATGTGTTTATGGAAGTATGATGCAGGGGGATTGCACATGAATTCTTGAAGAGGCTTGTGTTTATCTTTCCTTTGGAAGCTTTGGGAAGCCATGGGGTTGAGTCATGGTGTTTGTTTCTAGTTTTGTGCTTTCGGTGCTTTGTGATTTGGTTGTGCCTAGTTTACAGTTTTGTTTGCATCTGGTGCATGATCATGCCATTTTAGTTGTGGTATCATATTGTTATTATTTTCTTCTTGTTTGTTTGTTTATCTTTCGTTTTATGTCTTTAGGTTCTTGGGAATTGGTTTAGAAGCAGGAAGTTAATGGAGCTCGAGGAGAGCTGTGTGGTACCCAGTAGGTAATGCAAGATGTAGATGGATCCCAATGGACAAGTAAAGGGCAGTTGAAGGTAAGAGTATGAAAATAATTTGGACTGGTTGGGTCCATTGGAATAAATGGATGATGGCTGGACAATCATGAGAAAGTTAACAATAAAGGTAAAGTGAATGGATTTGAGGCGTCAGATGCCTTGGCAATGTTGGGAACTGTTGTTCTCTATCTTGTGCCTATTGTGCATGGATAAAAAGAGTTCTCTTAACCTTAACCTTATGATATCTGGTAATTATGTTGTGATTGTGATTATGATGATATATATATATATATATATATATATATATATATATATATATATATATATATATATATATATATATATATATGTTTTTATTTGACATGGTCGTCAGGGATCAGGATTTATTTATGCTAATGATTATATATATATGTATGTATGTATGACATTGTATGACAAGGTTGTCAGGGATGCTGATTGTATATATGTATGTATGTATGTCGTTGTCTGACAGAGTCGTCAAGAATCATTCTTGTGGAGGAATATTTTCTGGTGCAGGTGAATGACATGAAGAGGTTCATGGTTTATGAGGAATCAAGTGGGAAAAGTAACCCTGAAATATCTACAAGGTAATTATTATGTGGATATGAATTGGTATTATATGCTTATACTATTCCTATGTTTATGTTATGTACAAGTAATGTTGAGGGATACATCAGTAGAATGGAAGCAGTGTGATCAACGACATGCTGTAACATGCATGAATAGTGGAATGACACTAGAAGCAAGGTTTCTTGGTAGAGTTAGAGTGTGGTCTATGGATGTGCAATACTAATATCATATATATGTTGTACATGTTGCACATATGATGTTTTGTGCATGCGGTGTTGTGTATATATGGTTTTGTGTACATGTTGTTTATGTAGTGTTATGCATAGATGGTGTTGTGCGCAGGTTGTTTATGCAGTGTTGTGTATAGATGGTGTTGCACGCATGTTGGATATGCGGTGTTGTGTACATATGGTGTTGTGTGCATGTTGGATATGCGGTGTTGTGTACATATGGTGTTGTGCACATGTTGGATATGCGACGTTGTGTACATATGGTGCTTTGTGCATGTTGCATATGCAATGTTGTGTGCATATGGCGTGGTGTGAATGTTATACATATGGTGCCGTGTACATGTGGTGTTGTGTGCATGTGGTGTTGTGTACACGTTGTACATGGGGTGCTGTATGCAGGTGGTGTTGTGTACATGTTGTGCATGTGGTGTTGTGTACATGTGGTGCTATGTACTTGTTGTGTACATGTGGTGTTGTGTACACGTTGTGCAGGTGGTGTTGTGTACATGTTGTGTAGGTGGTGCTGTGTACATGTTGTACATATGGTATTGTTGTACATGTGGTATTGTGTGCATGTCGTACATGTTGTGTTTTGCACATGCAATATTGTGTGCATGTTGTACATGTTGTTTTGTGTATGTGTGGTACTATGTATGTGCATTGTGTAGTCGTGGTGTCATGACATGTGTATTTTTTGTTGTTGTACTCTTTGTATGTATATGCATTTTTTTGTACACCAGGTGTAGGTGTATGTATTGTGTTGTGTCGTACACTGAATGTAGGTGTATGTGTTTTGTTGTACTTCAGGTCTAGGTGTATGTGTTGTATGTCAGGTGCATGTGTGTATTGTATGGTGTTGTATGTTGTGTGTGGTTGTATGTGTGTTATGCTCACTATGTGTATGTGTATGTGGCTGAAGATAAGGCACTGGGTATTTTTTGGGTGTGGCAACCGATCCAGTGTGCATACAGAAAGGACAAGGGACAAGGGTAGAAGCTAAGGGCCGGTTGAAGGATAAGTATTAGTATTTTATTCCAGTTTCTATTTATGCATGTGATCTATGATTTTGATGTATGATGACTACATGTGATATATGATTTTGATTTATGATGGTTGTGTTTTAGGCTAACCAGATGAGATGTGCTTATACATGATGATTTGATCAAACAACTAGTTTGAATTGTTGTGATAAGAAGTAAATTGAATTGCATATGTACCTTATTGAAAAGATACCAATGAGGTATGATTTGATTTGATTTCAATTTATTTTGACTCTAGTAGGAATTATGTGCTTGGTGCAGGAAATTATGGAAATGCCTTGGTTGGGGTGGTTGAAACTGACTACAAGAATTAGCAACAATAGTGGAAGGAATTGGAATATGCAGCAGTATGTTGGTAAAGCACTTCAGGAGTAGGGCCATTATGGGACAAATGTACCCAATAGTGTCCATTTATTTCCATGAGCATGCTATGACCAATATGATGGTTTTGAGAATGGATATGCCTTGGTTTTTGGAAATTTTGATGCGAGGAAACCTTTCTAAGGGATGGATTTCTTGGGAAATGGGATGTTGGGGAACATGGAAGGTGAGTAACTGCATGGAAGGGGGTTACCAGATTTCCTAAGGGACTGTGTAGCAAATAAGGGAAGGTCAGGAAATAGATTTGTTTTGGTCATTAGCATTTCCATATGGAATCAGATGCACATTGGGAGTGTGCCTTGGAACAATGCATCAATAACTGTTCATTGAGAGGACAAGTATCGTAGGATTGTAGCGCTGGAAATTGGATGCAGGTTTGACTTTGGTAGTGGATTCTGGACTTATTTAGAAGGATTTGAATCCTCATACTACCTTTGAGGGTGGAGGTGTTAGCCTCTAGATTCCCTTGTTGCTGATGTACACATCATATCCTTTTATCTATTGGTTGAGAAAAAATGCATATGTATATATGTGTATATTATTGTAAATAATATATTGAGTTGGATTTAATAAGCTCCATAGACTATATGATTATTTGTTGGTTGAAGAAAATGTGCATAATTATATGTGGTTGTTATTGTAAATACCATAATGGCTAGTGTTATAAAGCTCCGGTAAACGATATGTTTGTTATGTTTTCAACATGATGTAATTGTAAATACTGCAAAGAGCTATGTTATAAACCTCCATGGGCAGTATGTTTTGGTTTTCAGCAATTTGCTGGTTTTAGGTGTCATTGAACATCAAGGACAATTTTCCCTAAGGAGGAGGGGTTTGTAACAACCCCAAGTTAAAAATCCATGTAATAGAGTTAATATAGGAAAAATAAGACCAAAGTCACGAGACACGTATTCCAAGCTGAATGGTGGGAAAAAAATTCTAGTGGGTATTCATTTGGTTTATTATGGCTAAAGGAGATTGGAAAAGGCAATGAAAAAGACATTGAAAAAGGCAATCATAGATTATTTGGAATTTAATTATGAAAATAATGTAAAATAGGAGAAAAGGAAGGTGAAAGGCCATAGATTTGCATGAGAAGAAAATTGAAAGGAAAATGAAGGAAAATGAAGATATTGGTGGCCTCAATGATAAAAAGGCTTTTTAGGATTAGTTCATAGTCTTTTGACAGTTCAATTTTGGAGCTCTCTCTCTATTCTCTCTCTCTCATACTCTTGCACACTTAAAGAACTCTTGGAACACTCTAGCATTGGAGTAAAGAAAGCAAAGGAAGGGAAAGAAAGCAAATGGAAGCAAAGATCAATCAAAGAAAAGGTCGGATCAAGCTGCTACAATGAGATTACTTCCAGGTATCAAGTTGCATGTATGATTTCCTTGCTTGTTTTGGCATGCACGTGTGTATTTGGTTCTCTTGTTGTCATTGGCATGGGTTTTGCCGAGTGTGACAGTGGTTTTCAACCTTAATTTTACATTTCTAGTTAGAAATGGTGTGATTGGTTTCTTTTAATTGATTGAGTTGGATTTCTGGATGATTTTCAAGTTGAGTGGGGTGGTCTTAGGAAGAAACACAAGGTCTAAGAATTCCTGGACCGATGAAGGTGGGATTGTGGTAAAGCCTGGTTATGTATACCCTCGTTGGGCCTTGGAATCCTTAACTGGTAAATGGCAGGATATATCGTAAAACCTAAAGGGTGGAGACTGACAGATTCCTCACGGTTTAGGTGGAGAGATGCAGAGGCATCCATGCTTGTGGTGGGATTGCGATAAATAACAATAGTGTATGTTTCTTGTTTGGGCCTAGGAATCCCTTGGTGGGATATATGATAACGCCTAGATGTACAGATGAGGGTTTCGGGCCTAGGAATCCCTTGCCCAGTAATGGCGGGATACACGGTAAAGCATGAGGGATCCCTGGTTGGTTTTGTTGTGAGTGCCACATTCATGCTTGGAATATGGCACGAGGATGATTGGCTGAAAGAAAGATTTTTTTCATCCCAATCTATGGTAGGGTGGTACGTGGAAGTCCCTGACTTGGTTGGATTTTGCATATGTTAATAAGAGCTATTTTCCTTTTGTATTTCAGGAGTATTTATACTTTTCATTATGTGGCTTTAGTGATTGTTCTATCATTGTTATTATTCTGGTTATATGTTGGTTATAAGCATGGTTTTATGAGAGACTTTAGTTATGGCTCTCATCATGTTTTTATTAGTAAATGAATGGTTAATGAATGCATGACCTAATAGATGATAATGTAGCTATTGTATGAGAGCATCAAACCTTCTTTGCAATCTTTAGATAAGTATGAGATCCCTATGTTCAAATGTGTAATTATGACCTGTATATGACATGTTAATGATGTGTTTCAAAGAATTCCTATCATATCTAGGCCTTGTTAAGACATGTTCTTGTCTAAGTTTTGTATGGAAGTGTTAGTCGGATAAATCGATCTTGCGGACAAGATCGATCTCCCTAGTGTCAGAAGAAAATCTAGCAACAAACGAACAACTAAGTTTGCCTTTCTCTAAATATATTTGTTTTGCAATTAAATGCTATGAAGGTGTCGATCCTACCTTAGATCCAAATGCTTATTTGCGGTCGTAGTGCTTCAGTCGCAACAATAATCCTTTCGTCGCAACAAGAGTTCTTTCGTCGCAACAAGAGTTCTTTCGTCGCAAGAAGAGTTCTTTTGTCAACCTGCAATCACAAACAAGAAAATATTAAATAGCACCTGTATAACAAATAATCATAAAACATACCTATCATAGTGATCAAGGAATCTATGAAATAAATGATCAAACGACAGCTTATTGAAATAAACAATTGAACGACAATTTATTGAGAAAAAAAAAACTTGATTGTATTAATCTTAAAATAACAGAAGAACCTTACAACCTTAGCCTTGATGTTTGAAAGGCCTTCCCGGGGTCCGAAGCAGGAGTCTCCTCTACTTTGATAAGTCTTGCACTCTTCCTCCAGGAGCACAAAGAGGTATGTGATCTTTCCTCTCAAAAGCTCAGCAGAAAGAAGACTAAATCTCAACAGCACTTCAACTCAATCACACATAAATCTTGAACTCTAATTCTCAATCTCCAAAATCTAACCATTTGAGGCTACCCAATGCCTCCTTTTATAGAGCAGATGAGGAGGTTAGGATTCCACCTTTGAAGGGATAGAATCCTCCTTCAAAGGGATAGACTCCTCACATCAAGGGATTAGTTCCTTAAGGTGAGGGATACATGCACCTTATCAAAGCGTACTCATCCCCAAAAATCTAGAACCTTCTAGAATTGACCTCAAACTAACTTTTTAACTTTAATTTCTCACTCTTTTGAGTTTGGAGGGGGTACGCAGGCATTCTTAAGGAAAAATGCGTTCTAGAATGCAGGTAAGCCATGCATTACCTGCGTACCCAATCCATGAACACATGCAAGCTTCATGTTACATGCGTACCCATTCTTTTAGAGGTTTTTAGGGTTTTTCTTCTTGTTTCAGGGCTTGACATGAGGAGTAAAGGTTGTAAGACTTGCAGAGGAGGTATGTATGAGTGTTAATGAGCTCATACAGTTAGCAGAATGTCAAGGTGATAGTTTTTAGTGTAACAGATTGCCCCCTAAAGTGTGAAGTCTGGAATAGATGAAGATGAATTCTGTCATATATGAAGAGTGAAGTACTTTATCATTTCAAGGATCATCCTGTGGACACCCCAGTCGGAACCTGTAAAAACATTCAATGAAAAATATATATATATCATCGCTGAGGTAGGCATTCCCATACTCAGATCAAAAACTAACTAAACTTGTTCTGATACAGGAATGATTTTAATATTATATCAATAGTGTAGACATATGTAGACACAGCATGGACACAACCATCTATTTATGAATATTCCACTGTATAATAATAAAACTCCTCACAGCCTGGATGGTGGAAACTAGATCCAGGGTCTTGATTTCTGCTTCCTAAACTAGTACGATTCTATCCATGCGACTTAAATGTGTTGAAGTCGAACATGGTAGAAACCACTTGATTACCAGTCAATAATGTAAACTATTAACAAGTGTGAGAGTAACCACCAGTAATGTCAATGGTTCTCAAAGTACTCAGTACAATCCATGAAATGTGAATGAATGAGCTGAAGTCGAACACATCACGGATTCGTTCGATCGAAGGTCAATGATGTAACCTGTCGTCGAAGGCGAGAAACCTGCCATTGAGGCATGCAAATTTCAAGGTACTGACGATTTCTAGATCAACTTCGTAGATAATGAGTTGTCATCGATAGAAAGTGATTCGTCGTAGGCAAGCCCACAACACGAAATCATAGATCAAGTTTTGAAAATATGTTGGCAAGGACTGACTCAGGGATGGTTAAAATGGATGACAGATATTTTGCAGATGAATGGTTTATTTGAACTGTCCTCTTGAACACATAACGACACTGCAGATGGTTTGGTGACAATTAACCCAAAGCTAATACCCAGAAACCGGTTGAAGACTTTCAATGTGGTTTGATTAACTGTTAGGTAAAGGATTTCCCAACCCAGGTGGACAAAAATTGTCGTGTTCAAGAGTGGTTAACTGGATTTTCAAAAATTAAAATACAACAAACAAGTCCATTTTTCTCTCTTTTCCCCACCATTTCTGGCAAGTACCTCTTTATTTTTGACAAGCTTGAGGAGGATAACATTTGCTTGTTTATAAGCTCATCCTTCGGATGAGTCCAACTTAGTTTAGGATTCGAACCCTAAGAAGGAGTGGTTCGTTCCTGTTTAAAATTGAACAGGTCCTTTACTGTTAAGTTTTAATGAGTCCAGTATAGGAGAAACTCGATGTTTTTCAATTTTAGGGAGTCAGAAGAAAAAACTTAAGAAAAATCCATGGGTGTACTTTTTCGTAAATTTAGTCTCTCAAGCCCGAAAAAGGATAAAATAATGCGGGAGAGAACTCTATTGACCGTAATTAGTCAACGTATACCTTTTTCGTAAATAGTCCATTTCAGTCCGTAAAAGGGGTAAAATTATACTGAAGGGACGATCATTCATTTACTTTAACGAGTTCGAATAATCAAGTGCTCGGCAATATTTTCATGTTTAGAGAGTCTGAAAAGGGCTTAAAATAAGACTCCAAGTTTTCGCTTTTTCGTAATTTTCAAGAGTCCGAAAAAGTGATAAAAGTATACTCAATAGTTTCGTTTTTTCTGTAATTTTTAAGGAGTTCGAAAAAGGGATAAAAATGTACTCATATGGCCAACTTTAAATTTAATTTATGAGCAGGAAAAGATGGAAAGAACTCGACATTTTCATGTTTTTTACGAGAATGAAAGATAGCAAAATAATCTCGGGATTTTCATGAGTTTAACGAGTCTTGAAAATAACTGAAATTGACTCAAGATAGGTTTCATTTTTACAAAAGATTGAAACAGAGAAAAACTATGCTTCAGAGTGGTTTCATTTTTACACAAGCTTGAAACAGAGAAAAAACTATGCTTGATACCCCTTAAGCGTAACTGCTAGAGTGCATGCCCGCCCAGCTTCATTTCATTCAACTAAGTACACTGCTGGTAATTAATAGTTGGATGGAATGAAGGTTCATTTACGAGATCAAATGAAAGACTCGACCTAAAACTGTAAGAAAATTATGCAAAAACTGAAATAACTAACCTAAATATATGACTTAACATTTACGAGATCTCGTCAAAGACTCGACTCAATTAGGGGAGGATTTGTTTCATTTTTTAACGAGCTTGACAGAAAAAAATAACTATGCTCATGGCAACATGTTTCATTTTTTAACGAGGTTGACACAGTAAAAGAAACTATCCTCGCATATACGCTCTACAATCTACCTATATAACCTACTGATTCATTTTTTAATGAGGTTGACACAAGAAAAGAACTGTCCTCATACTTGATTCATTTTTTAACAAGGTTGACTCAGTAACAGGAACTATCCTTTGACCAACTGATTCATTTTTTAGTGAGGTTGACACAGGAAAAGAACTGTCCTCATACCTGATTCATTTTTTAACGAGGCTGACTCAGTAACAGGAACTATCCTCAGTTACATGTTTCTAATATATCAATTTGCTCTCTACAATCTACCTACTGATTCATTTTTTAATGAGGTTGACACAGGAAAAATAATTGTCCTCATACTTGATTCATTTTTTAACGAGGTTGAATCAGTAACAGGAACTATCCTCATGATCCACTGATTCATTTTTTAACGAGGTTGACTCAGTAACAGGAACCATCCTCAGAAACTACTTTTTTTTTCTGAATAAGACTAATTCTATTAAGAAAAAACCATATAGTACAATCAGAGCTTGCAAAAAGCAAAGCATAGAAGCAAGGGGCCGACAATGAAACATTATCAACCTCGAACCCCAAAAGCAACCATGGAATGAACAAAAGAGAACAAGGATAACATAAAAAGGAGAGTGAAACAAAGGAAGCTACCCAGAGTGGGCAGGGACTTCCAGACGAACTTTTTTCCCTTTCTTTTTAATGACTTTGACCCAACCATTATGATTTGGCTGGGCAGGAACCAATTGTAGATTATTTTGCACTGTAGAATGAGTCTCCTTGTCTGAATCGGAGGAAGAAGACTCATGCAAATGTTTTTATGGGATCGGAGGGGCAGAGGGATCCTCAGGGCTGGCCGAGGGCGTGACCTGCGGGTGCACATATTTCTCTCCTTCCTCTTCCAATTCTTCCTCATCCGAGCTGGAGGACGCTAGATCATTCATGTGGGGAGGATCGCATGGTTTCCAGCTCTTGGACTTCGGTTTGCTATTGGTTTTCTTTTTTCTGCCGGGGAAGCTGGAGCATGTGTTCTGAAGATACCCCGTCTGATGACAATGTCTGCACCGGAATGCAGTGTTCTCATAATCCAAGGTTTGTGTCCAGTGAAAGTCCCCAATTTTGAGGTTGATCTGATCAGGCAGTCCTTTGCTTAAATCTATTTCCGCACAAATTCTGCCATAGGTATAGATTCCTTTGTCCCCTCGAGAGGTATCTGTAGCTAGGAAGCGGCCTAAGGCATTTCCAATCCCTTGGAAAACCGAGACGTGCCAGAGATGAGCCGGGAGGTTCGGAAGACGGACCCAGATGGGAAGCTTGGTGCCAACTGCTGAAGAGGGGTCGAAATCTGGGAACCAAGGAGTGAGAAATAGTCCGGCTGCTCCCCAGAACCATGGGCCTCCTGTTAAGGCTTTCTGATAATCTTCGCTGAATGCAAACATTACTATGAAGAAACCCTTTGAACAGAGGAAGACTTGGCAGCTGTCTGTCCAATTAGCGTGGATCCATTGATATAGATCTATTGTTCGAGGCCAAAGGCCATTGAACCTGCAAATGATGGCGGACTCTGCATATATCTGAATTTGTTCGTCTAGCGATGGATTGGAGATTTCAATAGAGGGGACTTCCTCCATCTTGTCCACAAGGAAAGGCTTGGGAGCCTCAGCTGAAGTAGCAGATTTCTTGGGCGGCTGTGCATGAACCGCATCCTTATAGGAGAAGGCGGGAGTGGAGGATGACTGCCCAGGTGCTCCGCCTCTAAGTCTCAGGGAAAGCACAATCGAAGCATCTCTATTAATGCTGTAATAAGAGAGGGGGAAAGGGTTTTCAAGTTGTTTACCTTTGTGAAGCAACCTTTGGAGCTCCGAAGGAATCCCCAATCTGCGTTCGAGATTGTTTAAGAGATCTTGCACTAAATCCGTAGCTTGCACCCAATGCAGCATGGTTTTGCCGGATAGAAGCGTGATCTGGATCTGGTAGGAAGAGAGGTGATTGGCCATAAGAGCAGTCGGCTGAATATCGAAACCCTCCTGCGGCAACCTCCTGGCAGGATTGCCTTGCTTGTTCGAGAGGCTGATATTGAGCCTTTGCAAGGGCTTTGCAGTGATCAAGGCGGTAAGATTGTTAGAGCCCACATCTGTAATTTGGCCATCGTTGCTATCCCCTCCTCCATTTGAATCCAAGTGAAAGGAGGCAACAGGAACTGGAGGGCGCTTGTAGAACAGATCTGCACGAATTGAGAGAGCTTTCCCAATAGATCTACGACCTAGACTAAGAAAACCGCCGGATGCATCGACGATGAAGGGCGCGAAGCACACTGTGGAGTCGGTGGCTGCAGGAACTTTGCGAGCGCTCCTTGGCAATCTGCGATTCGGGTTAAGTTGGCCGCTTGGAGCTGCGACAGAGGGAGGCGTAGAGCCTATTGTGAGGTCGGCGGCTGTTGCAGCGCCGAACAACGCAGAGGCAGGGCAATGTTCTTTGGTGGCGGCATCCATGTCTGAAACCCTAGTAGCAGCTCCAGATGCAAGTGAAAAAATCCGATCATCCTCAGAAACTACTTATTTCTAATATATTAATCTATTTTCTACAATCTACCTACTGATTCATTTTTTTTAATGAGGTTGACACAGGAAAAGAACTGTCCTCATAGAAGCTTGTTTCATTTTTTAAAGAGCTTGACACAAGAAAAGGAACTATGCTCTTGACTAACTGATTCATTTTTTAATGAGGTTGACACAGTAAAAGGAACTATCCTCACACTCACTGATTCATTTTTTAACGAGGTTGACACAGTAAAAGGAACTATCCTCGGTCTCACTGATTCATTTTTTAACGAGGTTGACACAGTAAAAGGAACTATCATCACACTCACTGATTCATTTTTTAATGAGGTTGACACAGTAAAAGGAACTATCCTCACACTAACTGATTCATTTTTTAACGAGGTTGACACAGTAAAAGGAACTATCCTCACACTTACTGATTCATTTTTTAATGAGGTTGACACAGTAAAAGGAACTATCCTCGGCACAACATGTTTCATTTTTTAACGAGGTTGACACAGTAAAAGGAACTATCCTCGGACTCACTTGATCATGGCTTCCAACTGGAAGAAACACATGTCAATGGACACACCTTGATCATGGCTTCCAACAGGTCTTCATCAGAAGGAATAATAGTTATCTGGAAGGAACACATGTCAAGGGACTCAAAAGGGATAAGAACATTGCGTTAAAATAATCCCATAGAGTTTTCCATGTCAATTACCGGATCTAAGTCAAAGGAAGACGAGCAAACAGTGAGAGGCTCGCTTACATCAGTAACTGAAAACATGGGATCAGTTGCCACATAATTAACCCGTGGCGGGGTAGATACCACTTGCGTATGAGGAACATTCAGGGATGTCAGATTATTGGTAGTTGAATCAAGACTAGGGAATGAAAGTTGGTCTATAGTCACAATATTTCCATTGTGAGGGAAAGACATCACGTGAAAGAGTGTCGATACTACAACTTTCATTGCATAGACATAGTCTCGCCCAAGGAGTAAATTGAAATCCAAGGGACCTCGAACTACCATAAGATCAATACAGACAGTTTTGCCTTCCAAAGTAATAGAAAACTTAGGAAGGATCCCTAAAGGTTCACTAATGGTTATGTTAAAAGCTTTCAGATTATACCTAATAGGCACAAGCTGAGGGGAACCCAAAGCTTTCCAAACAGCTGAGGATAAAATAATAACAGAAGCACCTTCATTTACCTGTGTGCGATGTATGTCCCTACCACCAAACTTCACAATGATTTGGAAAGGGATGAAGGAAGGAAGATGAGGTTCTGTCAGTCTATTCCAATCAAAGGAAAAGACCTCAGTACTTGGATGGGGTTCTATAGAAACAGGTGAAATTCCCCCTAGCGTAGAATAATCTGATGTAACAAGAGGAACCTGAGTGGTATGAAGTTCACTCTCTACAGGGAGAATGGGATCGATCGAATGTGAAATAGAACCGACCACTTGATCAACTAATGGATCATCAATCTGAGTGATATGAGTTTCACTCTCCAATGGAAGAGTGGGATCGAATGTACTTGAAATTAGATCAATCACTCTCTCAGTTGACGGTAGGTTGGGAGAAAGTTTACGGTAACTAGTTGGAAATTCTTGCTGTGGAACAGTAAGGTTTTCCAACAATTTGGAGGCTTCATCCATGTGAGGGAAAATGTGAGTTTGATGACTCCCTTTGCATAACTTACAAGGAAACCTAACTTTACCCTTTTTCCCAGAAACCTGACTATCACTGGTTGATGGATCAATGGAAAGTTGATGAGATTTTTGTGACCATACTTCCAAGACCTTTGGAATACCAGGACAATTGATAAGGAAGTGGTCACCCTTACAAATCCTGCAAGGGTATTTGGGTTTACAATGCATGTTGGATGTTTCCTCAACACAACTAACACTTAAAGCCATGGTTGGTTGGTTGACTTCTTTCTTATCTTGCTTCTTCTTCCCTTTCTTCTTCTTCGTCACCTGGTTACTAGCGTCAATGCTTTTAACAAGTGAAGAGGAAGAAATGGAGGAAGAAATATTAGGTGAAGAAGGTAAAGGGTCAACAGAAGGTTGGTGATGTTGAGATGGTGAACTCTGTTGAAGTGAAGCATCCGGTTCAGGTGGAACAATTGGAGTATTCGGGGCCAACGAAGTTGAAAATAACCATACCGGTAAACCTATTGTAAATCCAGGTAATGACAAAGTGACCATATAAGGAGGACCAACATTTCCAAAGGAAGGAAAAGTACTAGGATTCTCATTAAGAGGGGTTCCTTGGTTGGTAAATTCCAAAACAGTTGCCGTTATATTCAACTTCAGTGAATTTTATTAACAATTTAAAACTAAAATTAACAATTAACAATTCACACCTAACAATTAAAATTCACAATTCACACCTATGGTCTCTAAAAGTAAAAGAAAACAAATTAACACACGCTATCAAATCTAGGAGTCAAACCACACACAAACAGTAAATTCCCGCACTAAAAACACTAGTTGGTGATGAAATCCAACATCGTAGAATTTAATATAGAAAGGGCAGTTGGAACAGTTACCCCGACAACCTGCTTAATGAAACAGACTGGCACAAGTTTCTTCACAAAACTATCTCGAGTGAAGAGAACCCCCTAGAGAGTCCAAGTGAGTCTAGTCGATGTCTACTCCAGGTACAGTGAGATCTTTCCTTCACCGTCACCTTAGGAAATAATCTTAAGCTTATGGACACTAAGGTTACCAACAGTAACAAATACAACTGGGGGAACAGTCTACGATCCGATTCCATGTGCAAGGGCAGAGTAACAACGCTCAATCCCCTTGAAGGCTCCTCGACATGGTCAATCCGAGGTTTACCAACAAGTGACCCTAGGCTCCTCGACAATGGTTAATCCGAGGTTTACCGTTTTTAATGCGCGCAAAATCTTCTATCTTTCCCAATGAAACAGAATTGATTGTTTCAAAGGTTCGGACATGATCTAGTGATTAACTCCTTTAAGAGAAGAGTCCTAGATTGTACCAATTACAATTGGATTTATTTCCTACCGCAAGATTTATCTACTTGTTTGTTTTTGTTGCTTTGGAAAGTTAACTACAACCTATTCCAAAGCAATAATCCTAAGCTATATTGGTGGAAAGAGCCCTAAAAATGTAAAAATTACTAGATGAATTTTAATTAAGCGCCGTGTTATTTCGGCTGTTATTACTCAAAAGGGTAAATGGATATGAAACCAATGGTGTTATGACCCGACCCAAAACTAAATGCAATCGAATATGATAATGTAATCTTTTCAATTCGATGAATCCTAACTAAAGTAAGGAGAGAGTTTCCATTCACTTTCAATAATGAAAAAAATTTATCACTAAGAGAAAATATAACAGATTCTCTAATGCACTAATTTAATCAAGAAAAACTAATGCAAATCAATTCAAAACAATTTTTTATTTTTGTGTTTTTAAAACAAGCCTAAAAACATCTAAATTCAAATCAAAGAAAACTGATCTAAATCTATGATTGATTTTTCAGAATGTAAACTATGCAGTTGTAATCTATGCACAATTCACATGAAAAGTATGCAAATGTAATCTATGCACATTTTTCATTCATATTCTGAAAATGAGAATTCTAATTATGCAAATGTGATCTATGCAAGAGAATCCTCAAACACAAGATGATTCTAATGTAATCTAAGAACCAATCAAGTGCAAGTCAAGAAAATCGGGTGAGAGTTCCAATGATAAAAAAAAAACACTCAAAGGCGATTTTTTTTGCAAAAAACAAAAGCAAAAAGATGCAAAATTGTGAAAAGACTGAGACAAACCTTCAATTAATGACCAAAGGAAATCAAATTAAGAATTTCTCAAAAAAGAGACTCAAAACACCCAATTAACGGAGATTGATGAGATGAAGAATTGCTGAAAGAAATTCAGAAACAAGAGATTTTTGAAAGAAAAATACAGATCTGGGTAGATGCTAAGAATCCTAAATCAGATCTAAACTAAACTAGAAAAAACAAATCTAAAGTTTTTCCAAAATTTTAACAGGGTCCACAGGCTTCCAGAAGTAACAGGTGCGGTCCCGCACTGTTTACTTAAGGAAAGTGCGAAACTGCCCGCACTGTGCAAAAGAACAAAGTGCAGTCCCCAGAAAAGTTCAAGAAAAACGTAAAAGATTTCAAAATTTTCAAAAACATAGAAAACCTAAGCTACCCAGGGAGATATCCATCAATTAAAAACCAGGAAAAAAGTTTCCTCAAATCAAAATAAAAGAGAACAAAAAACAACAAGTTCTTTCCCCAGCGGAATCGCCAATTTGTTGGCCGGATAAATCGTTCTTTCGGACAAGACCGATCTCCCTAGTGTCAAAATACAATCTAGCAACAAACGAACAACTAAGTTTGTCTTTCTCTAAATATTGCTATGAAGGTGTCGATCCTACCTTAGATCCAAATGCTTATTTTCGGTCGTAGTGCTTCCGTCGCAACAATAATCCTTTCGTCGCAAGAAAGTGTTGTCTTTTGTTGACCTGCAATCACAAACAAGCAAATATTAAATAGCACCTGTATAACAAATAATCATAAAACATATCTATCATAGTGATCAAGGAATCTATGAAATAAACGATCAAACGACAACTTATTGAAATAAACAATCGAACGACAATTTATTGAGAAAAAAAAAACTTGATTGTATTAATCTTAAAATAACAGAAGAACCTTACAACCTTAGCCTTGATGTTTGAAAGGCCTTCCCGGGGTCCGAAGCAGGAGTCTCCTCTACTTTGATAAGTCTTGCACTCTTCCTCCAGGAGCACAAAGAGGTATGTGATCTTTCCTCTCAAAAGCTCAGCAGAAAGAATACTAAATCTCAACAGCACTTCAACTCAATCACACATAAAGCTTGAACTCCAATTCTCAATCTTCAAAATCTCAATCTCCAAAAACTTAACCCTTTGAGGCTACCCAATGCCTCCTTTTATAGAGCAGATGAGGAGGTTAGGATTCCACCTTTGAAGGGATAGAATCGTCCTTCAAAGGGACAGACTCCTCACATCAAGGGATTAGTTCCTTGAGGTGAGGGATACATGCATCTTATCAAAGCATACTCATCCCCAAAAAATCTCATCTAGAACCTTCTAGAATTGACCTCAAACCAACTTTTTACACCACATTTTCTTACTGAGGTCAGAGGTGCGCAGTATCTATGAAAACCTGCTACCTAGAACGTGTGTAAGCTACAGCATTACCTCGAAGGCACTCAAGCCAAAGAACGCAGCAAAAGCTCATGTTACATGCGTACCCATTCTTTAAGAGGTTTTTAGGGTTTATCTTCTTGTTTTAAGGCTTGACATGAGGAGTGAAGGTTGTAAGACTTGTAGAGGAGGTATGTATGAGTGTTAATGAGCTCATACAGTTAGCAGAATGTCAAGGCGACAATTTTTAGTGTAACAAGAAGGCTTTGTCTGTGTGTCATTTATCATCTCTGAGAGTTTCATTAAGTTATGGGTAAAGGTCTTGATCCTAGCCCTGAAAAAATGGCTTATATCTCGCGGTCATTGGCACAGAATTGAGTAAAAAAGTCCAGTTTCTCCCTTGTAGGCATCATGCATGCGAATGGAAGGTTATAGGCAAAATCATGCAGTGTTATGCCAACGTTTAGGGGTCCAGATAAATGAAAAATAGGATTAAATTAGGGTTTGGGCACCTTGAAGGGTGGGCTAGATCTTGGGGGTCTAGTAACACCTAAGGGAGGTCAGCAACATTTAGGTTGTGTAGATTCCACTTCCTTAAGGCAATATAGGAGGTTTAATCATATCATAGTAACTCTTTGTCACATATTTACCCTAGCAGGCCGGTTAACTTGGGTAAATGTGGTAGGAGGGGTGGTTATAGAGTGGTATTAGATCATGGTTCTGTTCTCTTTGGGTGATATCTGATACCAAAGGGTGGTATCAGAGTGGGTTTTGTTCTCTTTGGGTGATATCTGATACCACAAGGTGGTATCAAAGCATGGTTCACCACTTGGAATAGATGGGAGAAATATGCTAGTCATGCATGCATGTTAGTTGTTTATGTGATTTTTATGCATGCATTGTGATAGACATTGTTGCAATTTGTGTTGTCATGATGTTGATATGTTGACTGAGATAGAGCAGGAGATGCATATCATTTGAGCAAGGTTGTAGCACAAGACCTCAAGGTAAAAGAAGATCATCTTACAAGTTTGTATGTTGGGCATGCGTGTATGTTGGTTAATGGTTGTTATATGCGTTATGGTTATGTATATGTTTGTCATTTTATTGTTGTTATGGTTACATACATGATATATGCTAGTTGTTAAGTATAGTCATATGCACATGCACCAGATAGTAATGAATGATAGTAACTTCTTGTTATATGCATTGCGATCATACACATGATGATTATGGTAATTGCAGTTAACTTCTTGATTTTATGTGTATCATGATATTCTACATTAACTTGTGAAACTGGTTATGGTGATGATATTCACTTTGAGTCAATGTACTTGTGATATTGTGTCATAGTAATTTGGACTGACTTGTGTAGATGTGGTAGCCTCCCCTGATATATATTGAGGTATGAGCTTGTTTACGTCGTCTATTTGGTTTATCAACAAGGTATGTTTATAGGTTGTTTGAATGCTTGACTAATTGCATGATAAGAGTATGCGTCTATAAGATTGCATGAAGAAATGACCTTGTTTTAAGATGATCATGGTAACATAATATGTGTTAAGACAACTGATCTGTACTTGAGTGTAAGTGGGTGCTAGTTGTAGTATTATGATTAATGACCGTGGGTTGATTATGACATGGATGATAGTCTTGGTAAAGGTTGATTTCGAATTAATAGACATGATGTATTTATCTTTGGAACATGTGACTGAAATGTGTCAAAATTTGCGGGAAACATGCTTGATATTAACATGACAAGATAAGAGTTGATTTGTCTATATCGCTAGCAATTGGGTGATGTGATAGCACCTAACGAGACTTAATTGGAGCAAGGTAAAGGTTAAAATAAAGAGACGAATTGGGTGAGAATTCCTTTGGCTATGTTTGGAAACGAAAATTCCAAATGAATGAGTGCTTTGCATGAATTAAAGAAGTCTTATTAACTTTGATTTTGTCTGCCATTATGTGGATATGTGATAGATTCATGACCATGTATTTGACATGTATGACAACTGTCTGCCAGTTATGGCTGGATTCGTCAAGGAATTGGAATCCATAGAGAGATGGCATGGATGTGTTTAGTTACAAGGCAACGTGCTTGGCACATCAAGGTTAGGTAACCGGTATATTGTTATATTTATTTATACATTGAAAATTATTTGTTTAAGTATTTATGATGCAGGGGGATTGCATGGCAAAGAGACTGCCATGAAAACTTGAAGAGGCTCGGGTTTATCTTTCATTTGGAATCTCTCGGAAGCCATGGGGTTGAGTCATAGATTTTGTTTCTAGTTTTGTGCTTTCAATGCTTTGTGATTTTGTTGCACTTGGTTTGCAGTTTTGTTTGCGTCTGGTGCATGATCATGCCACTTTGGTTGTGGTATCGTATTGTTATTGGTTTTCATGGTTTTCCTCTTGTTTTTTTCTTGTTCTTTCCTTTTATGTCTTAAGGGTCTTGGGAATTGGTTGGGAAGGAGGAATTTAATGGATCTCAGGGATATCTATGTGGTAACCAACAGGTAATGTAAGACCTAGATGGAGCCTAGTGCATGAGTAAAGGGTAGCTAAAGGCAAGAGTATGACAACCAGTTGGATTGGTTGGTTCCATTGGGATAAATGGATGATGGCACGACAATTGTGAGAAAGGTAAGATACAAGGTAAAGTGAATGAATTTGAAGCGACATATGCTTTGTATTTGTTGGGAACTGTTGTTCTCCATGTTATGCCTCTTGTATGCAGATAAAGGGAGTTATCTTAACCTTAACCTTATGATATCTGGTAATTATGTTGTGATTATGATTATATATATATATATATATATGTGTGTGTGTGTGTGTATGTACATATGTTGTCTTTTGACAAGGTATGCGTGTGGTGTCGTGTACATGTTGTACACGGGGTTTTGTGTGCAGGCGGTGTTGTGTACATGTCGTGCATGTGGTGTTGTGTACACATTGTGCAGGTGGTGTTATGTACATGTTGTGCAGGTGGTGCTGTGTACAAGTGGTACTGTGTACATGTTGTACATATGGTACCATTGTACATGTGGTATTGTGTGCATGGCGTACATGTTGTGTTGTGAACATGTGGTATTGTGTGCATGTTGTACATGTTGTTTTGTGTACATGTGGTACTATGTATGTGCATCTTGTAGTAATGGATTCTTTACATGTGTATTCATTGTGTTGTACTCTATGTATGTATATGCATTGTGTTGTACACCAGGTGTAGGATTTTGACCTTATCTCTGACACTATGCTGGAAAATTGAATAGGGCATCATTGTTTTCCTTACATGACATTTATTTGTGATATTTATGTTTTTCCTCTTATACTACGATTATGTTCTCATCATCAAATAAATTTAAAAAAAAACGTGAACAAAAGATATAGGCTCCACGCCAGGGAAAAACCCGTCCAAAGGGGAAAACCCATCATAACTCTTCTTATCAACTTCAAAGGAAACTTCCAAGACCAAACAATAATTATATCTCTCACCAAGAAACAAGTCTATAAACCAATCAAATTTTTCTTCACTTATGCAATTTTTACTTCTCCACTTCTGCAACGTTGAATTCTCCACTTCTACAACTTCGGTCCTATGGAAACCCTAACAGAAGCTAGGGAACTCACAAATTTTAGGTCTTAAAGAATCTTCAAGTCAAACAACTACTTCGCAAGGATATTCTATCATTCTTCTCATATTTTCATGGATCTAAATCGTATATTATCTCATGAAATAGTTGCACATATGTTGTTCTGAATGGAGGTCAAATTCTATCTATAAATAACCTTCCAAGTGGCTCTTCAGGGGCACTTTAGGTCGACTTCCATCGGTTGGCTGACTTGTTCTTGGGAGTTGACTTAGACCCTTCATAATAAAAAATAATTATTTTTTTACATTGATACAAGTGGAAAATAAGGTATTAATGATTTTGACTCATGACACAAACCTAAAAGCATACAATGGATGCTTGACCTATTGACTAAATGACACAAGCATGAAACCCATGCTCCATATATTTTTTTCTTTTCCATTTTTCTTTATTATTTTGATCAATACATAAGAATTACAACATGGCATGAGATAAATGACAATTATGAAGACCAAAACTAGTTACAATAGTTTGGTAAAGTGGAAAGCTATTACCAAGGTTGTGCAAAGTTCGATCAAGTTTGGACACTTTTTGAATAATTCAATTCCCCAGAAATGACTTCAATCCTCAACCTCTCCCATGAAATTTTGAGCCTAAAAACTGATGAATACTATCAAAATTAGGGAACAATCAGATCCCACATGTTATATTTATTTGGAACTGAACATCGGAATATGTGAATTCCACGACCATCCAACTTTTCACTTTAATTTTGACTACCGATATTCAAAATCCACATATGGACTCCTCAGGTTCCTAACATTGATTTAATATTTTGAATGTCGAATTTGAAACTGGTAAATAGTAATTGATAGGTCTGCATTTATTCTGATTATGCTATTCATGTATAATTTCATTAAAAAATAATAGAAGTTCACATCCAAATTTCATTTTCAAAATATTTGTTTTGGGTGTACATTAAAATCATATTCACTTTTAACAGGGCCAAGATAAGATAATGATTGAGGTAGAATGGTTGAAGCATGGGCTCAAGCATACTCTAGTCATGTTTGCTGCCAATAGAAATAAAGCACATAAAGCGCTTGAATCTACCCATCAAGGATATATAAGAACCTCAATAGAATAAATTAAACCTGCCAAAAATTTCTTCTCTAAGTAACTCAAGATGGGAGAGGGAGGTTATGGTGCTGTCCACATATGCACTTTGCAACATACCATAGTTGTCGTCAAGGTTCTTATAAATGAAGCAAAGTAATATATGAATTTCAATGAAATATTTTGATTTTGTGCTGAGTTCGACAACCTCACATGGTATTTTTACTTTGAGCGTGCCCTGAGCATGGATGTTTAGTAAATGAATATGTGGCTTGTTATCACTCAGATTTTCCTTGAAGTTGTTAGAAAAGGAAATTTGTCCGAGGTAACCACAAACCAACCTTCAGATACAAAATCTAGCCAATCTGTATCCAGAGAGGGCTCTCTCTTTAAAATTTAGCTTTGTTCTTAGAAAATATTAGGCTAGTTATAAGTCCAGGGGTTTTGTTTGAATTTGATGGTGGAATCCGCCAACTGAGGGCAAGATTGAGTATTTCAAGCCATTGGGCTATGGAGTTGAAAAGATGGCTTTACTGGATTATGTTTTTACACAAAAGATGGCTTTGCAGGGCAAGATAGCCAAAACAAAGAACAATTTTAGAAATTAAAGTGAATGGAATGGATTTTTAAATGGATGAAAGGCAATTAAGAATCTTTCAACATGTTTAAACGAGGGAAAGTGAGTGATTACCAATAAAGAGCAATTAAGAATTCTTTACTAAGTAATCAAATGCTTAAACCAGAGAAACAAGAGCAATTAAGAATTCATTGTTTATAACCAGTTTAGAAGAAAACATTTAGAATAATAACAATTGAAATCAGAGTACACTTAAGAAATTTTTGATTTAATCCTTTTTGTTAATTATTCAGAAATGAAACACAGTGATATAGTAAACATATATAACACCTAAAACACGGGATAGAAATTACTTATTGAACTGTAGTCTGACACATGAATCCTGCAAAAAGTCTTGAGCTTCAATTCATCATCCAGCAAGCCACAAAGAAATTTCTCCAAAAAGCACTTTATTCCGAAAGTCAATGTTACAACAAAGTAGTAGAATCCACCCTCAATACTTCCAAGAGTGAAGTATTTATACAAATTCTAAACTAAAATATATTGAAAAAATATCAAGATTAGTTCACAAATCTCTCCAACTATTTTACATAAATAGAACTTAAGTAAAGGACACTCAAAATAATGCATCTATTTGGCACTATTTTGTATGGATAGGTGATGACAAAAAGGATAATTCGAATTTGATCCAACTCTTAGTTGATGATGAGGCATCCAAGTCACTAACTGCTTCCTTTCTTTGTGCAATCTGCTCCAACAATTCTGCAAACTTAGGGTCCAATGATATCTTCTTATTTCTCAATCCGTAATAGATATGTAAAACGTGAAAGAGGTTATTGTGGATTAATATGTTGGTGAGATAAACCTCTTTCAGTTTCCCAAAATTCCTCTCCAGCTGTACATAATATTCTCTGTAAAAAATATGTGTAAAACAGAGTTTTACAGAGTCTGAAAAATAGCCTCTAAAGATGTGCATGTATCTCTAATTCTGAAATCACTGTGACAAACGTGAGATAGGTTTTTGTAGATGGGTCCCTTAGGAACAAAAACCTCCTTCAGTTTTGTAAAATGTATTTATAATTGGCCACAATATTCTCTGCAAAATGATGACTTAACTGGTATTTTCTGCAAAAAGTGCTTTCCATCATTGTTTAATATTTCCAAAACCATAATAGCTGTTAGAAAAGTGAGAGAGGTTTTTTTAGATGGTCCTCTTAAGAACATAAAAATCCTTGAGTTTTTCAAAATTCATCTTGGATTGATCACAATAGTTTCTGCAAAACAATGACTAAAACATTAAATTTCTGCAAAAATGTTCTTTCTTGTTGTGTTTTTCATCTTTTCACTTTTTTGTTCTTTTAACTGTTTTACTCTCACTTTAGATAAACTTCAATGTTGGTGAAATTATTTTCATCTGTTTTTACCATTTTACTACCTCTGTAATTACTTTTACTGTTTTACCTTTGACTGCTCTGTAACTTCATTTTAACTTTCACTCTGACTTTTACCTGATACACTTTAACCACTGATACTCTTTAACTGTTCTTTACTGTGTCCTTTTACCTTCAATGTGTAGTTTAGGTTTTTACTGTCTGTTTCAACAGTAAATTGTTTAATATCATATTTCCTTTGCTTGTCTTTCAACTGTATGTTTTATCTTCCATCTCTGTTTGAATAGATTTGATAACACTCTTAGAGTAAACAAGTCTTATGACTAGTATTAAGACTATTTATCCAAGGATGTGGTCTTCTGATCACCTGTAAAACAAAGCAAATTGTTAAGAAAGCATTGGTTTGCAGGGGAGGTCAAAAATGTTTCACTTGATTTTGAGAGGTCTGTGGAGTGAATCTAGAATGATTTTTGGGAGGTAAACCATGCTCGAATTGGTTAACAGAGGCTTCAGGTAGTGCAGCCGGTTTACAAAGGGTTTTACTGCATGGGAGTCTGGTTGTTCACTGTGAATGAAAAAATGAAAAACGCGGGCTTATTTCGTTTTATTCACAAAGTCAATGGGTGGTGGAATTTTTTATTATTTTATTGGATGATGTCAGCATGGTACAGTGGATATGTCACGAGCGGAAAGGTGGTAAGCGGTTTCTATTGCACCGCTTATGAGGGAAGGCGGTTTTAGGCGGAAGGGCAGCGATGCGATACAACGACTGACACGTAGCATGACACTGTTTGAAAACCGCTTGGCCATCACGCGTTATCTTTCGTACGCAGATGGCCAGCGAAATGGATGAGGGCCGTAGATCTTTGACGGGGCGATCGGATGGTTGACGGGATAGGAAGATGGCGGGGAATTAACGGCATGGGCCCAATGTAATTAACTGTTAATTAAACCCATCGGGTGGAATTCGATTGGCTAGGGTCGGTTATTAATTAATCATGTGGATTAATTAATCCCTGGTACGGTGGATGGTCGGGAATTACTTTATTTTTATTTTTAAACATATATAATATGTTTAAACGTTTTTTCATATAATTTTATTTATACAATAATTAAATCAATACGATTTATTTACTGTAGGGGGGCGGGAATAATATTAATGTTATATTTTAGCCAAAAGGGGGTATATTGTGGGTTTTTAATTTGAAAAATAGGAATTAAATACTTTTGGCTAAAACGTCATAATATAAGGGTTTTTTGGGATATTACTATAAAAGGATTTATATACATAGGACAAGGTTATTTCAATAAGAAGTTAATAAATAAAATTAGAGTTAATATGACAAGGGAAAAAAGTAGACTCAAAACACTTAAATATAACCAAGAAAGTGAAGATTCAAAAGTAAATGGCATTATTATACTTTCATCACTTAGACTTAGAATAAAAGTGATTTTGAGGGCTTTTCATGAAATATTAAAGGATTTTCCTAAGTAAAATGGAATTTTACTTAGAAAAAGATTCTTGAGAGGTGAATGAATGTGATAATGGATGATTTCAAGTACTTAGGTTTTTTCAATTATTGGGCCGAGGGTCCGGTCCCTCCAAAAGTCAAGGAAATGCCTTGAGCCCCTCTAATCTTCAAATACTTTAGCACTTAGGGGGAATTAGTGAAATCTTTAGGGAAAAATGAAGGGGAAGTTAATAATCTTGACTTTGCTTTGCTGTGAACTTTTCCAATGTAGTATCTGCCTTTGCACTTGTGATGAAAGTAAAATTGAACACATTTAGAATCATCATTCATCACTTTGTAATTCTGTGTTGAAAATGCAACAAGATGATGGAGCTTAGTGAAATGAAGTCGCCTTCACTAAGTGGGCCCACAGGCTATTTTTGGTGCAAAGTCTATTTTTAGACATATGGAGCATGGTTTAGGAGTTGTAGTATGCTATTCTTGGATGATTGGTCGAGTTGGTACAAATAGATGGACCTCTATTTTTAGACATTTTGACGGAGTCTATTTTTAGACTGCCAGGCTAAAAATAGAAAAGTCAAATATTATTTACCCTTAATAATATTTGGACTATAAAATTCAGTTTATCCTCTTGCAGCACTTCAGTTTGAGCTACGGATGTGTCCCATGCATCTGACAAAGGAATTACGCTATTCCTAGGGGTTTGGTGAGCTCATGCATGGTTGACTTTAGTAAGAACTCAAGTGGCGGAGTTTGGTGGAGTTGATTAGACAGTTGGTGGAGTTGTGTTCGGGTTAACTTAGTTGAACTAGTTGTATTTAGTTTAACTGGCTAATACACTAGAGATGAGTGAGGTGAATTAAATATTATTTAATTCACTAAGTATTAACTCATTATTAACCTAAAGAACACATCAGTTGACTGCAGTGCATGGACAGTTCAGTGAAGACCAGTGGAAGAGGTAGATGGAAAGGTGAGTTTGCTATTAGTTGTGCATGAGATTTGCACAAGCATTGGAGGAGATTGCCAATCAGGATTGCGCAGATCAAGCCAGTGGGATTCGAACTTGGATCTCTCATTACACCAACTTGGATTGCGCAGTAGAGGCAGGCAAATAGTGGATGAGTTTTGAACCTGTGACTTGTTCAAAACTGAGCTAGTTTGTGTGTAACTTTTTTGGAGATAGTACTGAGTACTTGTGAGGAGTATTGTACTATGTGTTGTTACATATTATCTTCCATTATAATATACAAAATAGCTGGGGGTTTTCAGCTATAAGCTTCCCCATTACATATTGTGTTTATGTGCGCATGCGACTGTTTCTATTTCCACATATTGATGATCAATTGTAGAAGAGGTTATGTGTTATGCATGAATTCGAATTAGTGTGTGACAAGGATAATCTCGGTGGATAAATCTTCATTATTCAAAAAATTTCTACATGGTATCGGAGCAAATTGATCATCGGGATCTATTACAGTGATTACAATTATTTCGGTAGACAGAGTCTGTAACGGGCCACTTAGCCTCTGGATCCATCCTTTCTATGAAAGGTGATATATCCAGTAAATGCCCTTACAGTCGATCTCTGTGCTAGAAATAATTTGTTCTCACAGATCCAGGAGCAGTTGATTTTTTGAGCTTGGAATTCGAATTTTGCA
This sequence comes from Pinus albicaulis, assembly GCA_034641835.2. Lineage (NCBI taxonomy): Eukaryota > Viridiplantae > Streptophyta > Pinopsida > Pinales > Pinaceae > Pinus > Pinus albicaulis. Next base: position 1,353,856,816 of record CM076572.1, on the reverse strand, counting down.
GCAGATTGTTTTCTTGGTGCCGGAGTTGAAATGTCTTTCAACGGTTTGCGACTCGAGTATGCCCTTGAAGGCAGTTCGAATTATGTTTCATGGAAAGACCGGATGGAGGCGGTATTAGATGATAACGGGCTGAAGGAGTTTGTAGATATGGATGTCCAAAAGCCTACTGATCCTGCTGAAGTTGAGGCTTGGCAAAAGAAGATGGCGAAATGTCGAAGGATTCTGTTGGAGGGCGTGAAGGATCACATTGTATCCAGCCTGCATGGAAAATCTTCTCCATATTTGATGTGGAAAGCGTTGACATATCTATTCCAGAGCAAGAGCAACCAAAGGAAGCTGGCGCTCAAGGATAAACTGAGAAACATTAAGATGGAGAAAGGCGACAGTATCGCCAAGTACCTCACGAAGTTCACTCAATGCAGAGATGAGCTGGGAAGTGTGGGGGTGATTGTCGATGATGAGGACTTGGTGGACCTGGCTCTCCTTGGTCTTCCGAAGAGTTGGCATTCCTATCAGGACTCTGTCAATGGTCGGGAGAAGTTGCCGGGATGGGAGCGACTTTGGTCGGATCTCATGCAAGAGGAGATAAGGCAGACTACCAGGGACGGATCTTCATCAAAGGCACCTGATGAAGAAAATTGCGCTTTGGCTGCCAAAGCTAAGAAGGGGAAGAGCAAGAAAGCTTCTCAGTCTGGTGCGAAAGGCAAGAAGCAAGACATGTCCAAGGTGAAGTGCTTTCACTGTCACCAACACGGACATTATGCCACAAATTGTCCGCAGAAGAAGAAAAATAAGCATGTTGCTGGATCTGCAGCGGGAGAGGCATTGGCCTCCCAGTTCGAGCTGGATTTTTCGCTGATCGCATGCTTGGTTTCAAGTGTGATGGGATCAGTATGGTTCTTGGACAGTGGTGCGTCATTTCACATGACTGGAGATCGAGATCTGTTTTCAGATCTGGAGGAAAAAGATCTTGGAGTGCACATCGAGATGGGCGATGATGGTAGATACAGTGCGACTGGTATCGGTACCATTTCCTTTGAGAGGGAGTCTGGTAAACCTTTCATATTGAAGGAAGTTTTGCATGTTCCAGGATTGATGAAGAACTTGATCTCTGTGGTGATGTTGGAAGACAAGGGGTATGATGTGGTCTTCAGCGAAGGAAAAGCTTTCCTGCGCAGTAAGACAACTGGAGAGACCCGGAAGATAGGGGTTCGAGTCAAGAACCTTTATCAGTTGCAAGTAGATGGCTGCGCAACAATGGCATGCAAGGCGGGAGAAGTGGTGAGCCGGGATGATGGCGAGCTGTGGCACCGGAGATTGGGTGACCTTCACCATGGAGCTTTGAAGATACTGTAGCAGATTTCTACTGGGCTTCCTAAGAGCACTCTTGCGCAGTCAGATCAGTGCAAGAGGTGTACCTTGGGAAAATTTGTGAAAGCCACCTTTCACGAGAAGGATAGTCGCGCCATGACGATCCTTGAGAGAATTCACATAGACGTGTGTGGACCTTTCTCAGTAGCTTCAACAGCAAAGCACAGGTACTATGTGATATTTGTTGATGATTTTTCTCGTAAGTGCTGGATCTTCTTCATGCGGAAGAAGAGCGAGACATACTCAAAGTTCTGTGAGTTCAAGGCACTGGTTGAGAAAGAATCGGGGAAGCAGGTGAAGGCTCTTAGGAGCGACAATGGTGGTGAATTCATCTCTGGCGAATTCAAGGACTTTTGCAGCGCAGAAGGGATTCGGAGAGAGCTCATCACACCCCATAACCCACAACAGAACGGGGTGGCTGAGCGGAAGAACATAACGATCGTGGGTGCTACACGGGCGATGTTGCATGATCAAGGCCTACCCCTTCACTTGTGGGCCGAGGCATGCAATACTGCAGTATATGTGCAGAACCGTTTTCCTCACAAGATACTTGGCATGAGTACACCGGAGGAGGCGTTTTTTGGCAAGAGACCCGATGTTTCCCATTTGAGGATTTTTGGTTCATCTGCCTACTCAGACAGGACGAAGGATGCTGCAAAGAAGCCGGATCCGACCGTGCAGGTTGGGATATTTGTGGGGTACACGATACTCCCACAACTATTGTGTGTATTTTCCATACGCAAGACTTTTGAAAGTGACGGGATATCAAGTTTCAGGAGGAGAAAGCCATGCAGTGTTCGCCTGAGAGGGAGCCACACTTGCATGCAGATGAGGAGCTATTAGTTCCTAAGGAGGAGCTTCCGGATGTGGATCAGCCACAAGAGGAAGTTCAGGAGGTGGAAGAAACCACCCATGCAGCGCCAACCATCAGAGGGCGTAAGCGCACTACAGAAGCTGAGCGACTGGCTCGAGATGCAGAGAAGGTTGTAGGACCACCTACAACACAGCGCAGATAGAGGCAGTCACCGGATCGGTACACTGGATACATGGCTCTTATGAGTCAATGTGTCGTGACAGAGCCATCCTCTTTCGATGAAGCTGCGGAGGATCCCGCATGGGTAGATGCCATGGTGGAAGAGTATGATTCGATTGTCAGAAACAGTGCATGGGAGATTGTTCCGCGACCGAAAGGGAAATCAGTGGTGGGTTTGCGATGGATCTACAAAGAGGCGGCTGACGGGAGTGTGGAGAAGTACAAGGCAAGATTTGTTGCCCGTGGCTTCTCACATATCGAGGGGATCGATTATGAGGAGACCTTTGCACCTGTCGCAACGTACTCTTCCATACAGACGATCCTAGCTATCTCAGCGCAGATGGGATGGCACATCCATCAGATGGATGTGAAGACTGCGTTCCTCAACGGAGTCATTGAAGAGGAGGTGTACATAGAGCAGCCCGAAGGTTTCGAGATCTTCAGCAGTGAGTCGCATGTTTTCCGACTCAAGAGAGCACTGTACGAGTTGAAGCAAGCACCTCGTGCTTGGTACACACGGATAGACAGTTATTTCACCGGACTTGGATTCTCCAAGAGTGAGGCGGATCCAAACCTATACCAGATTGTGGTGGAGGGGAAGTTGCTGATCATTGTACTGTATGTAGATGATTTGATTTTGATAAGTGATGAGATGTTGATACTTTCATGCAAGGAGGATCTTGCTAGAGAGTTTGAGATGAAGGACTTGGGCCTCCTTCATTATTTCCTGGGATTGGAGATTTGGCAGCGCAGTTGTGGACTGTTTTTTTCTCAGGGCAAGTATGCCTGGGAGATACTGGAGAGGTTCAACATGCATGGCTACAAGCCTATTGATACTCCTCTTTCTGGTGGTTGGAGGAAGGAGGATGCTACTTCAACAAAAGTAGTGGATGCCACTGTCTATCGACAGTTGGTGGGGTCGCTTATGTATCTGGTCAATACACGACCCGATATATGCTATGCTGTTAACTAGCTTTCGCAAGCTATGGTTAAGCCTACCAAGCTCTTAACACGCAGAGAACGACCAAACTGTGTTGCGTTATCTTCGTGGCATCGGGATATGATGCATGAGTAGATGTGAGATGGGTAGAAGCTGCTGACTTGAGAGTTACGAATTGAAGCGAGGGAGTTATGCCAATGGATCGAAGAAACACTGAGGAATCTTGATGTCGAATTAATGACCATTTTCCTTGTACAACGAGACAGTCCATGGCACTCGGTTCGGCGAGTAGGAGTACATGGCGGCCAAACCGTGCACATGCGAGGGCTATTTGGACAGGAAGATCCTCGTTGGATTGTTCGGGTTGCATTTGGAGCCTACAGTGATTTACTGTGATAACCAAAGTTGCATTAAACTCTCGGCTAATCCAGTATTTCATGATAGATCCAAACACATAGACATCAGGTACCATCATATCAGAGATTGTGTTCAGCGGAGAATCATGATGCTTTCATATGTTCCCACGGAGGATCAGGATGCCGACATCCTGACGAAGGCGCTCACGAGGAGCAAGTTCGAATTCCACAGAGGCAGGATAGGGGTTGCAGATAATCCATATCTTGCTGAGAGGGAGTGTTGAAAATGCAGCAAGATGATGGAGCTTAGTGAAATGAAGTCGCCTTCACTAAGTGGGCCCGCAGGCAAATTCTGGCGCAAAATCTATTTTTAGACTATGTCTATTTTTAGACATATGAAGCATGGTTTAGGGTTGGTACTGGAAGCTTGGATGATTGGTCAAGTTGGTAAAAATAGATGAGGCCTCTATTTTTTTGAACATTAGGCGAGTCTTATTTTTAGATTGCCGAGGGCTAAAAATGAAAGATCCATGTGTTATAATAATGTTTGGACTATAAACACGGTTATCCTCTTAAACACCAGGACAGTATACGGATGCTTATGCATCCCGACAAAGAGAATTACTATTCTAGGGGTTGAGTGAGCTCATGCATGGTTGACTTCAGTTAGAACTCAAGTGGCGGAGTTTGGTGGAGTTGATGAGACAGTTGGTGGAGTTGTGTTCGGGTTAACTTAGTTGAACTAGTTGTATTTAGTTTAACTGGCTAATACACTAGAGATGAGTGAGTTGAATTAAATATTATTTAATTCACTAAGTATTAACTCATTATTCAACTAAAGAACACATCAGTTGACTGCAATGCATGGACAGTTCAGTGAAGACCAGTGGAAGAGGTAGATGAAAGGGTGAGTTTGCTATTAGTTGCGACATTAGTTGTGCATGAGATTTGCACAAGCATTGGAGGATATTGCCAATGAGGATATCACAGTTGAAGCCAAGGAGATTCGAACTTGGATCTCTCATTACACCAACTTGGATTGCGCAATAGAGGTAGGCAAATAGTGGATGAGTTTTTAACCTGTGACTTGTTCAAAACTGAGCTAGTTTGTGTGTAACTTTTGGAGATAGTACTGAGTACTTGTGAGGAGTATTGTGCTATGTATTGTTACATGTTCTCTTCCATTATAATATACAAAATAGTTGGGGTTTTTCAGCTATAAGCTTTCCCCATTACATATTGTGTTTATGTGCGCATGTGACTGTTTCTATTTCCGCATATTGATGATCAATGGTAGAAGAGGTTATGTGTTATGCATGAATTCGAATTAGTGTGTGACCAAGATAATCTCAGTGGATAAATCTTCATTATTCAGCAAATTTCTACAAACCCTTAAACTGAAACCGTTGTTGAAATAAAAATGGTGATAAGCTGTCAAAACCTTGAAGGATAAAAGAATCATCTATGTGCACAGTCATGGGTATTCCCTGTGGCATGAACCGACGTCACATTCCCCTTATGCATTAGCAGCAAATTAACAATCAACCAAAATGATAAGAAAAAACTCCAGCATACTTGGAGTGTTATTACCTCGGGAAAACAGTAGGGTGAATTCTGCATAGCCATGCCGGAAAGCAATGTTTGCATGGAGAGAAAATGCTCGACTATAGTCACAAAAAAGGACCTAATTTGCAGAGCTAACACCGGTGAAAAAGTGGCAGAGTGAATGAACCAGAGGGAGGGGGATGGGTTGGTGGTTACCCAAACCATCCCTACCTCTCATGAGCATCATCGATCATCCAAGGACAAGATCGACGATGGATAGAGATCCAAGTGACAGAGCGAGACTACAAGTAATCAGAGGAACCGATAGGTGGAAGAGCCACACGTTTAACAAGATGTGTTGGTGATCGAAATAAATTAACACTCAAATGAAAATTTATGCCAACAATCAATTTGATACTATAACAAATCATACACATAAATCTTTGTCAGAGATAGGATTTTGCCAAAGGTCGTTGAAAAGTTAAACAAATATAAAGTCGATGTAGAACCCGATTCAATCCAATCAAAGAAATGACGAAATATGGAATTATCAATCATGGTCACCGTGATATTTTAATATATTGTTTTAAACTGAAATATGAAGAATACCATGTTACGTATCAAACTATATATACGAATAGAATAACCTGAGAAAGGTATGTTATATATGAAGGAACATGAGTTGTGCACTTGGAGTTATACATGTGTATGTACTTTAGAATTTAACTAAGCTATATTTGATTGTTGGAATAGATTCAGATATTTACCATGTGTTTTGAATACACGTAACGTTTAATTAAAATTAAGGTATCAAGTAAAAAAAAAAATTATCTTGGTAGAAATTTATTGTTAAATGTGACAAGTGGTATCAAAGCGTGGTTACACGCTGGTGCCGGATTGGCCAACACAATAGCGTGGGTGTTTTTATTTTGTTTATTGTTGAAAACTATACACAGTACAGGAAAAGTTAGCAATAATTTTCCATGAGGAGAGGATCTAGTCAGAAGACATCCAGGAACACAGGGGAAACCCATCCCTTGACCAACCCTGAAGTCAACCCAGAGATGTGGGTGAAATTAAGCGTAGACCAGCACCATGAAACTAGTATAACACTGGAATAACAACAACAACAGACAAATATATTGCTTGATATTGTACAACAACTCCAGAAAGAGATGGTTAGAGTTCGGAGTGATAATGAAATTTTAATGAGGGAGCAGGAGAGGATACTAAAGGGCCTTTCAGATAAACAGAACCATCCCACTGAACAAACCAGTCCTAAGAGAGACACTCGTGGAGAAGGAGGACAGCAACAACAAATGCATGATAATCCCGAAGGAAGTCGTACACAACGAAGTAATAAAATTAGAACCTATAATGAAGTTGAATCTGGAAATATTTCATAACAATAGGAGCTGAAGAAACGAAATGTGGAATTACAGGGTGAATTCTGGAAGATCAAGCCTCCTACCTTTGATGGAGAGGCTGAATAGTTGGCAGAAGCTTGGATAATAAATATGAGCAAGTACTTTCAAGTTTACGAGTACAACAACAAACTTAAAGCTTGCTTAGCCATCTAACAACTATGGGAGAAGGCTACATTGTGGTGGGAAGAAGTGCAGAACGTGCGTGGAATTGAAGATCATAACGTAACTTGGGATGAGTTTCAGTAGTATTTCAAAGATAAGTATCTAACTCAACGATTCTATGATGAAAAATCATGAGAATTTCATGATCTAAAATTGGGGAAAATGTACATGGATGAATTTATCACAAAATTTACCTCCTTATTAAGATATGTACCTTATTTGCAAGACGAAAAGGCAAAGGTTCGGCGATTTTTTAGCAGCTTGCTAATACACATGAAAGAGAGATTGAGTTTTTAAACCCAAAAATAATGGACGAAGTGATAAGGAAAGCACATATGTGCTATCAGTAATCCAAGGCTAAGGGAGAAACTGGGGAAAAGTTGGCCACCCAGGAAAGGGAAGATTGGCTCTTCCAATTTTAAAAATAACAGATCTGGAAATTACAATAATGTTGCAAGGAATTTAATGAATATAAAGAATGGGAAAGTCAACAAAATACCAAATGGGAGGGCAAGGAGCAGCATACTGAAGTCTTTAGTAGGCCTGACATTGGACAATCCCAGAAACCTCCATTACAGTGCTGGGGGTTTGGGGAGGCACACTATTTCAAAAATTGTCCCCATCAGGGGAGAAATGAGGTGGCAGTGAACTTGCAAGAGGCATATACCATGGGATATGTAGCGCAAATGATCCAGCTGGATATTGGTGGCCACCCACCTATTCCATTTGAGTCCCCATCATCAGTTCCTTTCGTTTTTTAGTTTCGGCACAACTTACTATTTTTAACAATTTTTCGGGTCCTAAACTTCCGAAGTTGTTTTGAGGCCCTAAACAACATTTTTTAGGAATCCTCGGAGAAACATGGGTTCATGGACCAATGTTTCTCACATCAAAATTTGTGTTCCTCGGATAGATATTTCTAACGAGGTATGGTGCACGTCAAACAGAGATCGTATGCCAAAGTTACATCCCTGGGATGTTGAAACACTAATTTACCCAAATGGGGCCTGTAGTTTTGGCGCTTCATCTCCTACGGTTAGGTTTTTGGATGTTTATTGTTTTCTGTTGTTTCTCAAACAATAAATAGGCCTTCGAGCCTCATTGTAACATGGTTCAGAGGCATGTAGCTTCCACATATCTTCTCAGTGATAAGCTACCAGCACCCTAGATATTTTATTTCCATTATGTCTGTAAGCATATTTATGTTATTTGATATTAATTAAACGAAGTATTATCTTCACTGCATCTCTATGTTTATTTATATTTCTGTATTTTATTGTGTTCCTGCATAAATCTAGATTAGTGGTATCAGAGCGGTCTTCTCTTTCTTTGTTTTTCTTTGCATGTCCCCAACGCGGTCAGGGTATAAGGAGTTAGGGCTCGATCTGGTTGAACCCTTGCAAGATCAGCCTCGCAAACCCTGACGACCTCCCATGGTGAAAGAAAAGAAAGACGAGGGAGCATGAGATCCTATTAAAATGTTGCTTGAGGAGGCCCTCGAGAAACAATGGAATGCGATGATGGATAACTTTTCTTAGATACTTTAACGGTTGCCCACCTACGGCGCATCTGCATCCAAAAAATACTCTGGAGGCGCCACTCCCTTTAAGGTACAGGTAAATTTTGACATTCCTGTTTTTGAAGGCCAGATAGATGCAGACGTCGTCGATAGATGGTTGAATTTTCTAGAAGGGTATTTCACGGTCCATGATTTCTCCAACCACGAAAATATTATTTTTGCACTCCTCAAAGTCGCCCCCCATGTTAGTGACTAGTGGGAAACCTATTGTGAGCAAAAGGGCGAGGGGGAACCCTCTCTGTTCTTGGCCACACCCACTTGGAATTTGTTCCGAGATTATATAAATTAATAATAGTACCCCGTGGGGAGATATGAGGACAAGTACATCTAATGGACCACGTTGCCGCAGCAAAGGGATCAATATGTGCATGAACTGACGAATTTGTTCCATACCCTGCGCACAGAGTTGGGTATTAAATATTCAGAGAGACATTTGGTGCTCAAGTACCACAGTTGTCTACACAGACACATTCAGGAGGAAATGGAGTTCCTCGACATTACCTCACTTAGCATGACATATCACAATGCCGCCGAGATAAAGCATAAATTTAAGTAGAAGAAGCGAGACTTTGGATCTGCGAATCCGAAGCCATGGAAAGGTGCCCCTGAACCACGGAACAGAGGGCAAAGCCAAAGCGGGATGACTCAGAACACCACTGCAAATCCAAAGAAGGACACAGGGAAGTGGTGTGAATTTCATAACAGCCCCACTCACAGCACAAACGAGTGTTGGGCCAAACAGTCGTTGTTGGTCAAACTGAAGGCACCTGAATCAGATGCATGTTCTGATCCTGAGCCATAACTAGAAAAGGAAGATTAAAAAGAGAATCAGATCATTGATGCTGACCATAGTACCATTGTTGCCACCACCAAGCTCTGGAGGGAGGACCCCGAGGATCTAGAGGACGGGGAGAGCCCCTTCCATTCACAGATGTGGGTGAAGGGTTCTCCACTGCAATTTCTTGTCACTAGAGAAATCCAAAAGAACCTCATTCTAGTAGAGGTCATGAAGCAGCTCGACCTACCAACCATAGCACACCCGCAGTCGTATACCACCGGGTGGCTTCACCCAAGCAGAGATCTTCGTGTCCGCCAGCAGTGCCGCATTCCGTAGAGCATCAAGCCATTCACGGATGAGGTATTGTGTGATGTTTCTCCTCTTGATGTAGCTGATGTATTATTGGGCCAACCATACTTGTGGAGGCGACATGTTGTGTATGAGTCTAGGCCTCGTTCTATTTTTATTACTTTTGGAAATAAATTGTACAGGATACCAAAGGTGGTACCACCTCTTGCCATCTCCTTGACTGTTGCAAAACAACGCAGTAAGATTGTTTCCCAAACTAGGAAAATTATTTTCCTTACAACTCGCTCAGAGGGAAAGAACAAGAGTGTGCCCACAACCTCGAAACATGGTAACTCCCCTACACGACTACAGCAGATGGACAAAGTCGTGGAGGAATATGAGCACATTTTCTACTCACCCACTAAGTTTCCTCTACACTGTCAGGACAAGCACTCCATCAATCTAACCCCCGGTGCACCGCCACCTGATGTTTCCATACCTCATGTGATTACACAAACAGAATCCACACATGTATGGTCTGAGGAAACCAAATTTATTGAACACATCTAGCACGTTCGCCAACAGGTCCATGACATCCTGGACAAATCCAATACCAAGTTCAACAAAATTTTCCTCTCATGGAGGAACTTAACGCAATGGGAACCATTACTTTCTTTTGTGCCATACAACAACCCCCCATTTATTTTTTATAAATAGGGACCCTTTAGAAATAAATAGGAAATTATTTTTATAATTTCCTCAAACAAAAAAAACTTAAAAAATAAAATTTTATGTTTTTCCTTAAAGCGCATCACATATTACATATCTTATTTCAAAAATAATTATAAAACGTAAAATATGTGAAATGCGCTCGAAGCCTTTCCGAAGAAATAATTAAAAAAACCTTGAAAAAACATCAAATCATCGTTTTATTTTATTTTCCTTTTCGCATCACACTTTATTTAATTAATGTAGCTTTAAGAAGTAAATGATATAAGTTGTGATACCCGCAGACCCGACAAGCAAATAAACCAGGAAATATAAAATCTTTCGTTATCGCGGTCACTTTAAGTTTTTCGCAATTCGTATTGCGCGCAACTTATAATATATACTCAAACGCTATCCTATAAAAGTTGTGATCTGCGATTTGCGCAGATCGCATTTCGCAGCCTTTAAGGGTCAAGCATCACGAAATATTATAAGGAATGATTACGATTTGCGTATTAAATGAATTCAGCGTGTGAAAACAACTTGTGTCATACCAAATGGAATTTAAGATCTTAACAATTTTAAAACGATTGATAGATCTTACGTGTGAAGTCATGTGAAATATTAAATTAGGAATTATGAAAGATGATTGATAGATTGACATCTTCTCACATGTGTTTGAAGTAAATGATTGATTTACTCTCATAATACTCCTTATGTGTTAAATTCACTTCGCTCTCAAGAAACCAATTACCGGATTGAAGAAGTTCAAAATGAGCAAAAGGGGCAAAGAAATTTCTCAAACGTCGTCCACAAAAGATACAGATATGTCTTCATTATTTTCAGACACCATCTGTAACAAAGACTGTGGTAGTTCGACATGGGAGGCAATGTATAAAATATTTGAAGACGAAGGACCGAGGGTGATAAACAAAGTTTCTGCAATAGGCACTGATTCTACCTCTGATGCAATCCTTTTTTATGTTTCATGCTCGTAAATTCACAGGATAGCAGCGATACCAAATATTCTTCCTTATACAGACATGGTTAAGTGGGCAATTGACCACTTAAACATTGAAGATAGAATGTTCAAGAATTCGAGAGGAGAAACTATAGGTTCTTTCAAAGCAGAGGATTTAACAGCAATGTATCACCTACCAATCACGCAGCAAAAATAAGACAATAAATATGTGCAGACTTTCAAAGCAAAACATCCAGATCTTATCAAAGTCATCCATGAATGGAAGGACAATGAAGGGAAATTGAAGAAATATAAGTCTGGTACGTACCCAATTGCACAAATTCCTAATAGTACCCAATAAGCCTGATAGTACTAGATTTTCAAGAGATTGGGTTCCCCTAATTGACGCAATCGTCAATTCATTTATCTTAAATTGGGCAGACGTTTTATCCAATTACCTAGCCAAGCATATAACTGAATATAGGAATAAAAGAAGTGTTTCACTCAAAGAAATACCTCCTTTTTATATGTCTGCCTATGTCATGGATGTTATCTGTTTTACTTCTAATTTTCCTGCCATGGGTTGGAAATGGACCACCAAAAACCCTACCCCGATTCATATCTACCACAGAGAAATTTGGGATTCTGAGTTCCACTTACACTTCTATAAAATATGCTATGGAGTCATATTGCCCATACATCAGATTATTTTAAAACAAAAAGGCTCCTAGGGTTTCTGAAGAAGCCAATGTAGATATTCTTCCAGTAGCTAGATGGTTTGTCGATGAAAATTTCACATATATTAGAGTATTTGGGAGTTATTCTCCTCCCCATGTTTTACCTTACTATGTTCCAGATAAATTACTTGTGAAAGAAATAGCATATCAGCTTGTCAACGGTGTCACAAAACAGCTAAAGGATGGTAAAAAGGCTATTTGGCCTACTTTCCCTCTATAGTGTGGCACCTTTTCTCTAGCTAATATTGGCCACACATTCAAAGAGGTTCCTAAGATTCAGTTATTGAAATTGGCATTTATGCCATGTAGATTATATGATTCCAATGATGTGATTAAAAATTACATCACAGAGTTAAAAATGAAGCCTTTTTTAAAGGAAGCAGATGAATTTGATGACTTCTTCCAAGGCATGGAAAATTTCTCTGATATTGTCAAATACATTTCTAGTCAATTAAGTCAAGAGGATATTGAAGCTTTTTAAGCATATAGAAACAAGAGAGTAGAAAACGTTCCTTTGAATTTGTTGACTATTCAAGATGAAAAACACACTCCAAGTGTTAGTATGGATGATGAAATGAAAGATATATCTGAAAATAAATCAGGTCAATCATATCAGCAATATGATAATTTGGATCAATCTAAAAATGAATCTGAATCTAAGAAAGCAAATTTAGAAATTGACCAAATTATTAAAGAGATAGAAGTGCTCGAGAAAACAAGGAACAATGGGACAAAATCAAATTCGGAAACAGTTCAACATAGTCATATCATGTTAGATCAGTCCAAGCCGTCTCAAGTAAAATATTTGATGAACGAATGGGAAGAATTTTCTGAAGCAATAAAGACTCCCAAAGAAAATCCCAATACTGATCAAGCATCAAGTTTCCAAACACCAAAACCTTCACAGAAAATAGTTGAGACTGTCAATCTGCTACAAAGAATTCCAACAATGCATGACAAAGAAATCATACCAACCTACCCTACAGATCAAATAGTTCTATAGATTGAAGATGTTCCTTCATTATATATTTTCTACAATCCTAGCTACAAGGTTGTAGTTAAAAGAAATAAAAGAAGAAGGATTGATGAAACAACTCCAAAACTAACAGATGAATTAGTTGATGTACTTTGGAAGGAATGATCCCACTGAACATCTAACCAAGTTATCACAATATGCAAGGGCATATGCCACCGCTATTGTTGATAAAGCTACTGAGGTTAGAGTATTGTTGAAACAAAAGGAAGCCAAAGTACAAGAATTAAAGCAATTATTAAATGAAGAGAAATCCAATTCCATTGAGAAGATCAAAATAAGAACAATCGAATTTCATGAAGATATTAAAAGCCTCAAATCAAAGTATCAGATAGAGCTTAATGAAAAGCAAGCACATCTAGAGAGAGCAATGGCTGATTTACAGAGTCAACCACAGTTAGAACAATTCATCAAAGAAGCACTTGATGTAAACACCAAGTTAAAGAAAGAAGAAGAAGTGTTTTGTCACCAAGCTTCCATGATTGATTCTTATTGTGATTCCAATGAGATAATGATTCAGCAAATAGCAATTCATACACTGGAATGTGAAAGACTTGAAAAGAAAATCGAAGAACACATTCAGTGGCAAATTTCATAAATAGGAAAGCAAGCTAATCTACCACAAATAGATAAGCTTCACAAAGAACTGTTATTCGCAGAATGGAGAGCAAAAATTAATCAAGCAGAGAAAGCAGTGACCAAGACATCCAAGAAATCAAATGAGATTATTCAGTCTATATGTGATCAATTCTTTAAAACAGAAATTCTTAAAGAAAACACGTCTTGTGTGTTTTAAGGAACAAGAGAAGTAGAAATAAAGTGGAAACAGAGAGAAGATACATAACAGGAAATGATCAAAAAAGTTAATAAGTTTAATCAGGAAAATTACTGGAATTTTTTGATCAAACCTTACCATCAACATCAAACTCTTCAGTCTCTTACAGATTCAACAAAAATATCTCAGTCAGTAATCTCAAATGCTATTTTCAAGGGACAGATTCGATCACGGATATCACAGCCATCTCAGCTTAAAGCAATGTTAGATATTTGTCAACTTCGCTATCACACTCAAAAAGAAGGGCAGGATTCGCAAAATCAGGATTGTTAGTTTAAAATTCCTAGATTATTGTTTAAGTTAAGCTTTTAGAGAAAGGTTGTTTGAAACCTCCTCTACATTTTTGTAATAATTTAATTTTAGTTTATAGTTAGTTTAGTGTTTAAACCCTTCTCCTGCATTTAGAGAAGGGTCCATAATTTTATTGAGAACATTAGAAAATAATGCTTAATTGTAAGTAATTTTGTGGATGCCTTGATAAAATAATGGAACACGGCCTTTTCAGTTATATATCATTTTGTTGATCACTTTTGATGCACTTTTGTATTCTTTGAAAGACTTACTGATAGAAGAGTTGAATGTGGCCTGTTATCATTGATCAGATGAACAGGACAATATGCATTTGGTACTATTATCATGTATGCTAGTTTTGTTTTGAATATTAGTGATGAATCCACCTTTCATGAATTATATATGAAATCGATTGTTTTTTTCTGAAATATCAGTTGCACTATTGTACAATATAAAGATATAAATTGGTTTGTTTTATATATGATCATGAAATATATGCGATATGTTTCTCATTTTCTTTTGATTAACTATTTTTCAAGAGAATCATCTTACAAAGTAATAATTATATTAAATCTATGATGATCTTAATCATCACAGATTGAACAGATATCATTCTAGATCGCATCAAATTAATATTATCGCGGGTTAGATTAAATTAGACTTAATTTAAAGTTTTTCATTTTAGAATAAATTTGTTTTAGCTTTTAGTAATTCTTCATGCAAATTCTTTGAGAGAAACCCAACAATCAAACAAAAACCCAACTCTGGGAAACTGGCCCCATTATACCTAGTCGGAGCCACTATCGCAAATGGAAAAGGAACTGTCTTAAGGTCTGGACCGGGTGGTTATCCCCCTTGTTGTTGCCACAGATTTCTGAGGCCTCAACATTTTTGGCACTAGAAGGAGGGCGACTATGAATGGCATATAAATCTAAACCTAAAAATATAAGCCCTCATAAGAGTCGATCTCCCCAAAAGAATTCTACAACTTCCTGATCGCATTCTAGATCACCAACTCAGAAATCGGAAATAGTAGAAACCTTTCCATCATCTCCTGAAGTATCTCGAAAGTCATCTGCTTCAGAATTCACTCCCAAGCCTCCTGAAGTTCAGTCTTTAATTTAGAAATTAGAAGGAATATCTATTTTTTCCGAAAAGCATGTTAACCTAGAAGCTTCTGAAGAAAGTGTTACTTCTCTATTTAGAGAAACTGGTATATTAACCAAATCCAAAAGTGAGAAACTTGGAATTCCGCCTAATGAATTTCCAATTGAATCAGTTCGCAAAAAATTTTCCATATCCAGATCTAAGTCAGATACAAGTGAAGTTACATCAAATTTTCCTTTGGCTACTTCTTCATATCCTCTTACTCAATCTGCATCTTCTCAGTCTTCCATTTCCTCTACTAAAACAATCAGTGCTATTACAAGTAGTACTGTTCTAGTTGTAAGTTTTTCATTCATTCCCCCCACTTCTGGATCTACTTCTGTATCTTCACAAACTTCTAAGCCAATTATGGCCAATCGACCTTAGACGAATCCTGGTGCTGTATTGATAGCAAATTCAAATCCTCTTCCAGATCATTTGGAAAAATGGTTACCTAAAGATAATTCAGATGATGGTCTTCTGCGGAAGAACATATCAATAATTTTATGTTGGCCATGAATCTTAATGGAGTTGCTCATGAAGTTATTGTAGTCTAGTTGTTTCCTTATACTTTACAAGGATCTGCGGGATCCTGGTATTTTTTACTTCCAGCAGGATCCATTTCCAATTGGGCAACTTTTGAGCAAGTTTTTCTTGCAAAATTTGGAGATGATAGAACTATTGCATCCCTAATCAATTCTCTTTCCAATCTTAAAACAAATTCAGGGGAAAGAATGAAATATTTTAACTCCAGATTTAACAAGTTATTAAACAAAATTCCAACTGCTTCCAAGCCTATTGTTGATGTGCAAAGAGAGTGGTATATTTCTTCTTTTCCTTCTAATATCTCTATTTTTGTAGATAGAGTTGGTAAATCTACCCTCTTAGAAAACATGAAAGAAGCTCTCGTTGTAGAGAAAAGAATCTTAGCATTAGAAAAACGTTTAGAGATGGAAGACAGGAAATCCAAGAAAGTGACATTTAGTCAAGATTCTAAAAAGAAAGTCTCGAAAGAACCATTTGATTTTGAAGGTCTTCAAAAAGTAATAAAGTCTATGTCAAATGACATGATTAAAATAAAGAAACAGGTTGCTGAAACTTCAGCCCCTAAGAAATCATTTTGCCCATTTGAGAAAAATCCTTCTTCAACATATCAGCCTCCAAATGTGATTTCGAATGTTGAATCCGATCAAGATATTGAAGATCCCTCACCATCTGAACAAGAACCAGAGTCTGAGGAAGAAGTTGATTTGAATGGTTTATGGGATTTCATTCTCCCCACAGAGGAATGAAGTGAAGCTATGCCTGTGTCTACAAGAAGTAAATATTTTTCTAATTCAATTGTATCAAATCAGAAACAGAAATATCTCCCCACCAAGGAGAAAAAAATAGCCAAAAAATCTAAAACTGTTCAGACAGATCCTATTTTATCATATCCTAATACAACTTTTAAAACTTTGATAGTTTCAGATACAGTGGAATATAATATAGTTGAAGATATAAAAAAAGACCAAAGAAAATATTTCATTACATGAAATGACCAAACTCAAACAACAATAGAAAAATTTGCTTAGAGAACTCAAAGCAATCCCTGTAGATCTCATACAACCACCAATTATAGCCTAAGCTTCTAAAGATATGGGGAAACCTCCATCATCCCCAAACAAAGTAAATCCTAATGATCTTGTTTTAATTGGTGATAGATCTATTTCTCACACTCCTCCTTTACTTTTGACTTATGAGGTTTTCAACAAAAATGTTCACAACTGTCTTATTGATTCCAGAGCTTCTTCAAACATTATGCCAAGAAGAGTGTGTACAAAATTGAATATCACTCCTCAAAATTCAGCTGCACATATAGTTCAATTGGATAGAACAAGAGTTGAAGTTATTGGAGAAATGTTGTATGTATCTATTAGGTTATCATCCAATCCAAAGTTACTACAAGTAATTGATATTTTGGTCATAGACATTCCTGAATTTTATGGTCTTATTTTAAGCAAGGATTGGTCTGAAAAGTTACATGGATATTTTGCTACCGATTGGTCTCACGTTACCATATAATGGAAAACCAAATCAAATCATAATTGAATGTGAAAAAATCATGAAACATACAGTCACCGAACTAGAAGAAGCAAATGAACCTGTAGCTTTTACCAATAATATTATTGGAAATTATTCAGCAGAATTGTTTCTTTGGTCATTCAATGCCCAGATTTCACCTTTTTCAACAAACACTGCTATTTCTCAAATTGAAAACTTTTTTCAAACAGACACTTCTAGATGTGTTAACCTTAGCAATCAAATTCCAAAACAATCTTCATTTTGGACTCTATACTTTGATGGTTCAAAATCAGAAGATGGTGCAGGAGCATGTTTCATTTTAATCGATCCACAAGGAGATAAAACAACGTTAGCTTGCAGACTTGAATTTCAATGCACAAATAATACTGTTGAATATGAAGCATTGATACAAGGTCTATACAAAGCTATTGGATTGAATATTAAATATTTGCATGTATATGGAGATTCTGAAATAATTGTTAGACAAGTTAGAAATACAATTCATTGTATTTCTGGACATTTGAAACATTATCAAACTTTAGTTCAGAGTCTTACTTCCCATTTTACTGCATTTAATATCTCCACAGTTCCTAGATTACAAAAGGCAAGTGTTGATTTACTTGCTAATGTAGCATCTCGACTTATACCATCCGAAGAATTTAGTCCAGATAGATTTTCAATTGAGTTAATTTTTAGGCCTTCCATTCCTGATAATGTAACAAATTGGAGAGTATTTAAAAATGATGCAAATATAGTATAATTTCTTACATCAAACAGAGCTTATGAAGGTCAAATCGTAGATGAACATGAACATGATTTAAAGATTGAAGATAAACCAAATACTAATCCAATTCCCAAATCTATAGTCAAAATGGAAGATCTCTATGATTTGAATGATAGATTTAAGAAGATGACCAATTCAAAAACTCAGAGTTCTACTTTAAAATTTGAATTGATTAAACTTGGTACAACAGAAAAACCTCAAAACATCAACTTAGGTCTTGGTTTAAAACCTGAAGAAAGGATGTCATTCATTAAATTGTTGAAAACATATAAAGATATCTTTGCATGGGATTATTTAGATCTTAAAACATATGATACCTCCATAATTCAGCATATCATACCCATGATTTCAGATGATAAGACTGTTCAACAAAAACTTAGAAAAATTCATCCGAATTTAGAAAGTCAAATTAAATCTGAATTAAATAAAATGCTCAAAGCCAAAGTTATTTTTCATGTTAGACATTCGAAATGGGTGTCAAACATGGTCCCAGTTTGAAAAAATAATGGAGACATTAGGATTTTCATAGACTTTAGAAATTTGAATAAAGCTTGTTAGAAAAATAATTTCCCCTTACCCACCATGGAACAGATATTACAGTTAGTTGTAGGATCTGAATTGATGTCTTTTCTCGAAGGATTTTCAGGATATAATCATATCATGATACACCCTGATGATAGATTAAAGACAACATTCAAAACAAAGTGGGGAACATACGCATACCAAAAAATTCCTTTTGGGTTGATTAATGTTGGTGCTACATTTCAACGTGCTATGGATATAGCTTTTAGAGGACTAATCAATAGCTCGGTTGTTATATATTTAGATGGCATTACTGTTTATTCTAAGCATAGAAGCAATCATGTTAATCACCTAAAACATATTTTTGAAAGATGTCGAAAATACGGCATTTCCTTGAATCCTAAAAAATGTTATTTCACCTTATCAGAAGGTAAATTATCAAGGTTCATTGTCTCTTAAAAAGGAATACATATCGACCCTGATAGGATTCATGAAATTGAAAACATCCCTTTACCACATAATAAAAAAAACGTTGCAATCATTTCTAGGACAAATTAATTTTGTAAAAAGTTTTGTTCCCAATTTTTCCCAAATCATCTTACCCCTGCAATCAATGATCAAGAAAAATTCAATTTTTAAATGGGGAAAAGAAGAGAGAAATTATTTTGAGTTGATTAAAAAAGCCATCATTGAAGCTCCCTCTTTAACAACTCTTGATTTTCTTAAATCATTTGTATTATATACATTTTCTTCTGATACATCATACGCAGCAGTTTTGACACAGTTAAATGATCAAAGCATTGAAGCACCGATTGCGTTTTTTAGTTCTAACCTTCAAGGTGTTGAGTTAAATTATTCAGCTGTGGAAAAACAAGCTTATGTTGTGTTTAAAGATATGAAACATTTCATACTTTTTCTCCTAAAAACACATACTAAAATAATAGTACCTTACTCAGTAGTAAGGCAATTATTAATCCAATGAGAAGTAGGAGAGAAGAGAGCAAATTGGGTTACTGCACTTCAAGACTATGATGTAGAGATACATCCTGCTAAAATTGTTAAAGGACAAGGTCTTTGCAGGATGTTAACTAGAGCCTCTCATTTACCAACAGAAGAAGATCAATCAAATGAAATAAAATTGTCCGAGGTAAGCCTAAACAATTCTCAGTCACAATATGCTGATCTGAAATTTTTCTTGAAAAATGGATATGCTCCATTATATCTCAATTATACAGCAAAGTGTGCGCTTAGGCTTAAAGCGAATCAATATCAACTCATAGATGATGTGTTATTTAGGAAGAATTATGATTATGTATTATTAAGATGTTTAGAAAAAACTGAAGCTGAAAAAGTAATGCAGGAATTACATGATGGACCAGCTGGAGGTCATTTCAGAGAAAACACCACAGCTCATAAAATACTGCATGCTGGTTACTATTGTCCAACTCTATTTAAATGCACATGAATATGTGAGAAAATGTAAAATATGTCAAACTGCAGCGAGAAGAGAAAGGAAAGCAGCATTTCCACTACAGCCAGTAAATATCCAATAACCATTTGAACAATGGGGGTTGGATATTATAGGTGAAATAACTCCTAACTCTTCAAAACAGCACAAGTATATTCTTACTGCAACTGATTATTTCACAAAATGGGTAGAAGCTATCCCATTAAAGGTGGTTAATACACAAAGTATTACAGATTTTATTTGTCAATTCATAATCACCAAGTTTGGTCTCCCATCAACTTTGATATTTGATAATGCATCTTACTTTTTCAGAAATGTCGTGATAGAATTTGCTTTGAAAAGAGGTTTTAAATTAAAATACTCAGCTAACTATTATCCACAAGGTAATGGATTAGCTGAATCTACAAATAAAAACCTTATTAGAATCATCAAATGAACTATAGAACAAAATCATAAAAATTGGCACAAAGCACTATTATTTGCTCTTTGGGCAAATAGAATCACCCAGAAAGCCTCAATAGGTACTTCTCCATTTGTGTTAGTTTATGGGAAAGAAGCAGTTCTACCCACAAACATAACAATACCATCATTTGCTTTAGGGGTGAGATATAGAGACAAATAAAGAGAGATGGAGAGAAGGGGGGATCGAAGGAGAGAGAAGGATAGAGGGATGAATATAGTAACATAGTTGGAGAGAGAGAGAGAGAGAGAGCGAGAGAGAGAGAGAGAGAGAGAGAGAGAATTGGAGGGTAGAGAGAGAGAGAGAGAATTGGAGGGTAGAGAGAGAGAGAGAGATATGGGGGAAGAGAGAGGATTGGAGGGAAGAGAGAGAGAGAGAGAGATGGGGGAAGAGATATGGAGGTAGGAGAGAAAGGGAGAGATAAGATGGACGAGAGAGAGAGATGGGGGAAGATATAGGGAGGTAGGAGAGAAAGGGAGAGATAAGATGGATGAGAGAGAGATATGGGGGGAAGAGATATGGAGGTAGGAGAGAAAGGGAGAGATAAGATGGACGAGAGAGAGGAGGAGAGATGGACGAAGAGAGGAGGAGAGAGGGATGGATAGAGAGATGTAGTTGGAGGGGGAGAGAGGGAGGGAAGAAGAAATGCATAGAGAGTGAGAAGTGAATAGAGAGAGGGAGTGACAAGGGAGATATGGAGAGAGAGAGTGTACGTTTTGGGGTGAGATAAAGAGACAGAGAATGAGACATGGAGAGAAGGGGGGGAGAGGGAGGGATACAGTAAAAAAGTTGGAGGGTGGAGAGAGAAAGGGAGAGAGAGCAAGGAAGATAGAGGATGTGAGAGAGTGGAGAGAGGGAGGCAAAGAGAGATGGAATTGGAGTGGGATATAGAGGGAGGTAAGAAGGAAGACATAAATAGAGAAATGTATAGAGAGATATGGAGTGATATGGAAGATGGATAGAGAGGGAGAAAGGAAGGCGAGAAGAAAGATATATAGAAGTGGGGTAGAGGGAGGGAATGGGAAGATAGAGATAAAGATGGAAGGTGAAGAGAGGGAAGAAGAGAGATGGATAGAGGGAGGGAGAGATATAATATTGATAGATATTGATGCTCGTCGCACCATCGTCGCACATGGGCGTGACCATCGCATTTCGGTTATGTGCGCTCGTGTTGGACACCCGACTCACCCATGTTGGGCGATGCCCACTCGGAGCCCTAAGATAAATGAAATGATAAGGAAGATGGAGAAAGAGGGAGAGAGGACAACAAGAGGAAAGAGACTAAAGAGAGAGAAGCGGGGCAGAGAGAGATAAAGACAAGAGAGAGAGAGAGAGAGAGAGAGAGAAAGGAGGAGGAGGTAGAGACATATAGCTAGATTGGAGAAAGAGAGTGTATTTTTTTGGGGTGATATAGAGAGACATAGGGAGATAGAGATTGATGGAAGTTTTTCACCTCAAAATATTTGATCCCTCTTAGTGCTTGATAGATTCGGAGTTAAGATGGATCTAGACTGGTATGTAATATAGTATCAATTTAATTAAAAAAAAATTATTCACAAAAATAAAAGAATATTTATCTCTATCTGCAACACCCTGTTTTAATTTACATCACGGCTAATAGACTTGTTATGACACATTTGAAATATGTAACGAATAAGAGTATTCGTTAACAAGACTTGAATATATTATTATTATTATTTTAAGTTAATTAATAAATTATCTGAGTAAAAAGAAAGTAACTAATTGGTAGATGATTCCAAAAACCAGGGTAAAAAGGTAGAGACAGTTTTGAAAGTTACCTCCCAAAAAGGATAAAAAGGAAATCCTAATGTTGGAAGGGGTTATGTGCAGAGATACTATTTGGGGTTAAGCAACAGACTGTTGCAATGAGTCATCCAGAGCTGGTGAGGGAACCAGTGGAGCTCAGTAAAAACCCAAGAGAAGTACAGACTAGATTCAGATCCTGAGGTCTAACTACTTCCACTGTCTCAGTGAATTACTTAAGGCCCTGGTGAGGAGCACGGGGGAATCGTAGGACATGATTTCCTCGCTCAAGGTTGGGAGGACCATCAGGTTACTAAAAGTTTACTTTAAGAAATAAATTAAAGTGTTTTATTATTCGGGTATGAAATTACTAACAGAAGTAAAATGTCTTTTGGGTAGTCAAAAGCCTTGAATGGAAACCTACTGGTTCTGTTAGAAGAATGTTATAGGAATGGTCTACTGCTAATTTGTAATGAGAAATAAATCATTATGAATGTAATACATAGATTCTGTAAAACTATCCATAGGCAAAAACATGTTTGATTGTCTGAAAAATAAAAGTATTGTTCAATTAAAGTATTGGAGAACACTCGTTATATTTATCAAAACTCAAGAATTATATTCACTGTAAATAGAAAATACTGCTAACATAAACTATAAACTAATAATGGTTTCAAGAAGAGTTAAGAATTTTGGTAGTCAATAAATCAAGAGCCAATGGTTTAGCACTGGGACCCGTGGATCAGGTCCGGGGCCTATGTCCCCTGTACCCATGACATGGGTTACCAATCTCTACAGTAAGCTAACTAGAAGAACTAAAACTAACATGAATGTGCAGAGAAATTCGCATTTAGACTTAAAATGATAAAAGCGACATAGTGAAACCAGGCATTAACAAATAGAATGCATTTAGGTAACCTGGAAAAATGCATAACAATTATCTTTTATTTGCCTCAAATAAATCCTCTGCAATATCACAAGATAGCAAATATGTTTGAAAAGAACATCTTAATAATAATAACAAGAATATGCATGAGAAACTAAGATTTGAAAATTAGAATTACTATACGAAGCATAGAGATAATTAAACCATAAACTCTTCCAAAATTTTATAACGAACAGAATCTCGGCTTCAAACTGAATATAGGATTTTGTTTGTCAGAATGACTTGATAGTAAAAAATATATATACTCGGCATTCTGAAATAAATTCTTAAGGACGAAGTCCTACTTTGTTCCACTTAAATACAAAGGAATTTAAAATGAAATTTACATAGAACTATGTATAGAGGCTGAGCCTCGAAAATCCCCATAGGTATGGGAAACCCTAAAAGTTAGAACTCAGCTATGCATAAAAGCTCAACACTGGTATACCCAAGGCCCTGCATCAGGTGGGAGTGGTGGTCGGGGTTATAACCCTTAAATGAATCACAGCCAACATAAACTATCAATGGTTGAAGTGGAAATACACACCTGGGAGGGGTATTACAGTATACAAGATTGCTTGCAGCCCGACATGGAATGGACATGCAAACCTGCAATACATAGAGATGGGTGTTAAAATCCTTTGTGATATGAACATTATAATCAAAGGTTACCAAACTAAACTGGAATCAACAAAAAGAAATAAAATGCAGTGTATGCAACATTACCTGCTTGGGTGAATAGGCCATGGCGGCTCTGACTTTTCCTTCCATAGACCTGAAGGCGAAGTTACAGACCTCTTTGCATGTTAGTTCAATACTGGAATGATGTGTGAGCCCACATAAGTCAAGAAGACGAACTTATAACCCTTAAACTGAAATCGTCGTTGAAATAAAAATGGCGACAAGCTGTCAAAACCTTGAAGGAGATAAGAATATCTGTGTGTACAGTCATGGGTATTCCCTGTGGCATGAACCGACGTCACAGTCCCCTTATGCATTAGCAGCAAATTAACAATCAACCAAAATGATAAGAAGAAACTCCAGCATACTTGGAGTGTTATTACCTTGGGAAAACGCTGCATAGCCATGCTGGAAAGCAATGTTTACATGGAGAGAAAATACCCGACTACAGTCACAATGGAGGACCCGATTTGCAAAGCTAACACCAGTGAACAAGCGGCGGAGCGAATGAACCATAGGAGGGGGGTGGGGTTGGTGGTTACCCAAACCATCCCTACCTCTCATGAGCATCGTCGATCATCCAAGGACAAGATCAACAGTGGATAGAGATCCAAGTGATAGAGCAAGACTGCAAGTAATCGAAGGAACTGACAGGTGGAAGAGCTACATGCTTAACAAGATGGGTTGGTGATCGAAATAAATGAACACTCAAACGAAAAGTTGTGCGAGCAATCAATTTGATACTATAACGAATCATATGCATAAATATTTTTCATAGATAGGATTGTAGAAATTTGAATAATTTGCTGAATTATTCACTGAGATTATCCTGGTCACAGACTATTTGAGCTTCATACATAACACATAATCTCTTCTACGCATTAATCATCACATGCGGAAATAAAAACAACAAGCGGTATTGAAAAAATTCACATGCGCACATAGAAATTCAACACATATAACACAGTATGTATACCGGGGAAAGCTTACAGCCGAAAACCCCCTACTGTCTGTATATTATAATCAAGAAGAATCATGTAACAATATCAGTACAATACTCCTCACAAGTACTCAGTACTGTCTCCAAAAGTTACACACAAACTAGCTCAGTTTTGAACAAGTCACAGGTTCAAAACTCCTCCATTGTTTGCCTGCCTCTACTGCGCAATCCAAGATAAGAGAATGGATTGATTGAATTTGAATTCCCTTGGCTTTAACTGCGCAATCCTCATTGGCAATATCCTCCAATGATTGTGCAAATCTCATGCACACTATAGTCACAACTGATAGTAGACTCCACCCTTTCTCCTACCTCTTCCACTGGTCTTCACTGAACTGTACATGCACCGGAAGACCGATGTGTTCTTTAGTTGAATAATGAGTTAATAATTATTGAATTAAATAATATTTAATTCACACAACTCATCTCTAGTGTATTAGCCAGCTAAACTAAATACAACTAGTTCAACTAGTTAACCAGAACACCACCTCCATTAACTCCTCAATCAACTCCACCAAAACTCTGCCACATGAGTCTAACTGAAGTCTAACATGCAATAGCTCAATTAACTCATAGGAAATTCGAATTTCCTTATGTCAGCTGCATGCCCCACCTCTGGGGGTCAAACTGAAGTGCTCCAAGAGAGTAAGATAATGTTTATATCTAAATATGTAATAATAATATTTGACCGACCTATTTTTAGACAAAAATTTAAAAATAGACTTCGACCTATATGTCTAAAAATAGTTGTCCATCTATTTTTACCAATCCCTTTGACTAATCATCCAAGAATGGACTGAAGCCACTCCTGTGATCATGCCCCAACTGTCTAAAAATAGACTTTGCTGTACAAAAATCACAAACAAAAATCACGTGTGGTCCCCACCTAGTTTAGGTGATCACTCTCCAACTAGGATCAGGAAAGATGTTTCAGGAGGCCTCCTTCACTATTTCTTATTGCCATTTTCAACACTCCCTCTCAAAAAGAAAGGAATGTCTTTGCATGCGACATGCAACTCCATGCATTCACCTTGCAACCTTCACAAGCGCCATGCAACTCCATGCATGCGACATGCAACTCCATGCATTCGCCCTGCAACCTTCACAAGCGCCATGAAACTCCATGCATTCGCCATGCACCCTTTGCATGCGCCATGCAAACTCATGCATGCACCATGCAACTCCATGCATGCGCCATGCACCCTTTGCATGCAACATCTTCGAAACTGAATAGGCTCCAAACAACTAACTGCCTAATGCATCTATCATCAAATTCTTAATTCTACTCGTACCAACCGCACATGTCATCGTAACCACGCATCATTGAACTCTTGCACCCATGCACGCACTCGTCAAGCCAACTCGATCCGCACTCCAAAATCCGACACTCGTCACTTGATCCGCCCGCATCAACTAACCGATCATGCTACCGCTGCATCAGGCACTCAGAGCCGTGTTCAACTCATGAGATCCACACCATCTCATGAATCCTGCCCAAAAATCTCCTCTTGGGATTAATCATGCATGTCGCCCCACCTCTCACCTGGTGGTATAGCTGCATGCACTCCCTCTTCCCATTCGGCACGAAATTTCTCTGCATGAATGGTTTCTTCCACTCCATGATCCTCTTGTGGCTGCTCCACACCCCGAGGTTCACTTTCACCTCCATGCAAAACTTTCTCCCTCTCAAGCATCAGTTGCATGTCTTTCTCCTACTTCCCAACAGTAGGAAGCTCCGTAGACATCCCATCTACTTCAATTCTGTAGAGATTCTTTTCCCGAATCCCAACCTTCTTGACTTGTCCCGTTGCCTTGTGCCGAAGGAAAACTTTCCCTTCTCTAAAGACAACTTCATACCCTTTATCCTCTAACATTGCGACTGAGATCAAATTCTTTGTTAAACCCGGTACATGCAATACATCTTGTAAAAGAATGAGTTTACCTGAATCCCTCTGAAAGGTTATGGTACCAATGCCGATCGCATTGTATCGTCCATTGTCGCCCAACTCAACATGCATCTGGAGATTTTTCTCCACCCAAATAACAAAATATCTGCATCTCCCCGTCATGAAAGGAAGCGCCACTAATATACCAACGTATCCCAATGCACTAGACACCATGCATGCGATCAATGAGAAGTTCAAATTAAATTAAGTAGGCAGCAAGAGCCTTCACCAAATTTCTAGCCCACAGAAATTTCGCTTGTTCTTCTTCTTTTTGTGGACAATTGGGTGGGCTGACCATGATCGTGACAGTGAAAACACTTCAATTTGGACATGTCACGCTTTTTACCATCCGCACCGGATTGAGAAGCCTTCTCCTTGCCCTTCCCCTTCCTTGCTTTGGCAGCCAAAGCATAATCTTCTTCATCAGATACCTTTGATGAAGATCCATCCCTGGTATTCCGCCTTATCTCCTCTTACACAAGATCCGACCAAAGTCGCTCCCATCTTGGCAATTTCTCCCGACCATTGACAGAATCCTCATAGGAATTCCAACTCTTTGGAAGACCAAGGAGAGCCAAGCTCACCAAGTCCTCATCATCCACACTAACTCCTACACTCCCAAGCTCATTCCTGCAGTGGACAAACTTGGTCAAGTATACCGGAATAGTGTCATTCTTCTCCATCTTTATTTTCCTGAGTTTATCCTTGAGCGCCAACTTCCTCTGGTCGCTCTTGCTTTGGAAAAATTCTGTCAACGCTTTCCACATCAAGTATGTAGAAGCTTTTCCATGCAGGCAGGATACAATGTGATCCTTCACGCCCTCCAACAAAATCCTTCGACACCTTGCCATCTTCTTTTGCCAAGCCTCAACTTGAGCAGCATCAGTAGGCTTTGGGACTTCAGCATCTATGAAATCCTTCATCCCGTTATCATCTAACACCGCCTCCATCCTATCTCTCCATGCAATATAATTCGAGCTGCCTTCAAGAGCATACTCCAATCGCAATCCTTGATAAGACATTTTGACTTCAACACCAAGAAAGCACTGCTGCAAAATTCGAATTCCACAAGCTGAAAACTCAACCGCTTCCGATCTACACTTGAGAACAAGTTATTTCTAGCACAGAGATCGACTGTAGGGGCATTTACTGGATATATCACCTTTCAAAGAAAGGATGGATCCAGAGGCTACCTGGCCCGCTTACAGACTCTGTCTACCAAAATAAGTTTGTAATCACCGTAATAGATCTGATGATCAATTCAAGCCTCGATACCATGTAGAAATTTGAATAATTTGTTGAATTATTCAACGAGATTATGCTAGTCACATACTATTTGAGCTTCATACATAACACATAATCTCTTCTATGCATTAATCATCACATGCGGAAATAAAAACGACAAGCGGTATTGAAAATATTCACATGCGCACATAGAAATTCAACACATATAACACAGTATGTATACCGGGGAAAGCTTACAGTTGAAAAACCCCTACTGTATGTATATTATAATGAAGAAGAATCATGTAACAATCTTAGTACAATACTCCTCACAAGTACTCAGTACTGTCTCCAAAAGTTACACACAAACTAGATCAGTTTTGAACAAGTCATGGGTTCAAAACTCCTCCACTGTTTGCCTGCCTATACTGCGCAATCCAAGATGAGAGAATGGATGGAATGAATTCGAATTCCATTGGCTTTAACTGCACAATCCTCATTGGAAATATCCTCCAATGATTGTGCAAATCTCATGCACACTATAGTCACAACTGATAGTAGACTCCACCCTTTCACCAACCTCTAACACCTGTCTCCACTGAACTGTCCATGCACTGAGTTAACTGATGTGTTCTTTAGTTGAATAATGAGTTAATAATTAGTGAATTAATTAATAATTAATTCACACCACTCATCTCTAGTGTATTAGCCAGTTAAACTAAATACAACTAGTTCAACTAAGTTAAACCGAACACAACTCAATCAACTCCACCAAAACTCTGCCACATGAGTCTAACTGAAGTCAACCATGCATTAGCTCAACCAACCCATAGGAAATTCGAATTTCATCACTACCTTGGGTATGCCACATCCGTAGCTCCTCGAACTGTTGCTCCAAGAGATAAGATAATGTTTATAGTCTAAATATTATTAAGGGCTAATAATATCTGATCGACCTATTTTTAGACAAAGTGTACTAAAATAGACTTCGACTCGCATGTCTAAAAATAGTTGTCCATCTATTTTTAACAACTCGACTAACAATCATCCAAAAATAGCATCCTGCAACTCATAGACCATGATCCCTATGTATAAAAATAGACATAGTATAAAAATAGACTTTGCGACAAAAATCACCTGTGTGGGCCCCACCTAGTTTAGGTGATCACTTTCCAACTAGGATCAAGAAAGATGTTTCAGGATGCCTCCTTCACTGTTTCTTGTTGCAATCTTCAACACTCCCTCTCAATAAGAAAGGAATGTCTTTGCATGCGACATGAAACTCCATGCATTCGCCCTACAACCTTCACAAGCGCCATGCAACTCCATGCATGTGACATGCAACTCCATGCATTCGCCATGCACCCTTTGCATGCGCCATGAAAACTCATGCATGCACCATGCAACTCCATGCATGCACCATGCAACTCCATGCATTCGCCCTGCAACCTTCACAAGCGCCATGCAACTCCATGCATTCGCCATGCGCCCTTTGCATGCACCATGCAAACTCATGCACGCACCATGCAACTCCATGCATGCGCCATGCACCCTTTGCATGCAACATCTTCAAAACTGAATAGGCTCCAAACAACTCAATCAGTCTGATGCATCTATCATCAAATTATTCGACTTCTGCTGGTACTAACTACACATATCATCAGGAACTACTGCGTTGTTGAACTCTTGCACCCATGCACTCTGCACTTGCTTTCAACTCTGATCCGCGCTCCAGTATCCGACATTGTCACTTTGATCTAGCTGCATCAATCCAACTGATCTGCTACTACTGCGCTGTGGGCACCTCGTAGCCAGGTTCAACTCATGAGATCCACACCATCACCATGAATCCTGCCCTGAAATCTCCACCTGGGATTACTCATGCATGTCGCCCCACCTCTCACCTGGTGGTATAGCTGCATGCACTCCCTCTGCCTATCTGGCACGAAGTTTCTCTACATGAGTGGTCTCTCCCACTCCATGATCCTCTTGTGGCTGCTCCACACCCCGAGGTTCACTTTCACCTGCATGCAAAACTTGCTCCCTTTCAAGCATCAGTTGCATGTCTTCCTTCGCCTACCAAAAGAGAAGCTCCGTACATCCCATCTACTTCAAGCCCAGGAGATTCTTTGCCCGAATCCCAACCTTTCGACTTGTCCCGCGTTCTAGCCGAAGGAAAACTTTCCCTTCTCTAAAGACAACTTTATACCCTTTATCCTCTAACATTGCGACTGAGATTAAATTCTTTGTTAGACCTGGTACATGCAATACATCTTGTAAAAGAATGAGTTTACCTGACTCCCTCTGAAAGTTTATGGTACCAATGCCAGTCGCATTGTATCGTCCATTGTTGCCCAACTCAACATGCATCTGGAGATTTTTCTCCACCAAGTCACTGAAAATATTCACATCTCCCGTCATGTGAAAGGAAGCGCCACTATCAAAATACCACCCCGATCCCAATGCACTAGACACCATGCATGTGATCAATGAGAAGTCCAGCTCAAATTGCGAGGCAAGAGCCTCACCAGCAACAGCTCCAGCAGCCTGCTTGTTCTTCTTCTTTTGTGGACAATTTGTGGCGTAATTTCCATGATCGTGACAGTGAAAACACTTCAATTTGGACATGTCACGCTTTTTACCATCCACACCGGATTGAGAAGCCTTCTCCTTGCCCTTCCCCTTCCTTGCTTTGGCAGCCAAAGCGCAATATTATTCATCAGATACCTTTGATGAAGATCCATCCCAGGTATTCCGCCATATCTCCTCTTGCACAAGATCCGACCAAAGTCGCTCCCATCCTGGAAATTTCTCCCGACCATTGACAAAATCCTCATAGGAATGCCAAATCTTCGGAAGACCAAGGAGAGCCAAGCTCACCAAGTCCTCATCATCCACACTAACTCCTACACTCCCAAGCTCATCCCTGTAGTGGACAAACTTGGTCAAGTATACCGGAATAGTGTCATTCTTCCCTCCCTCGTTTCGTAGACTTGAGTCCCTGAGCTAACTGACCCTCTTCCTCTGGTCGCTCTTGCTTTGGAATAAATTTTTCAAGGCTTTCCACATCAAAAATGGAGAAGCCTTACCATGGAGGCTAGATACTATGTGATCCTTCACGCCCTCCAACAGAATCCTTCGACACCTTTGCCAGGCCTTCTTTTGCCAAGCCTCAACTTGAGCAGCATCAGTAGGCTTTGGGACTTCAGCATCTATGAAATCCTTCAGCCCGTTATCATCTAACACCGCCTCCATCCTATCTCTCCATGCAATATAATTCGAGCTGCCTTCAAAAGCATACTCCAATCGCAATCCTTGATAAGACATTTTGATTTCGACACCAAGAAAACACTGCTGCAAAATTCAAATTCCAACAGATTAAAACTCAACCGCTTCCGATCTAAACTTGAGAACAAATTATTTCTAGCACAGAGATCGACTGTAGGGGAATTTACTGGATATATCACCTTTCAGAGAAAGGATGGATCCAGAGGCTACCTGGCCCACTTACAAACTCTGTCTACCGAAATAAGTTTGTAATCACCGTAATAGATCTGATGATCAATATAGCTCTGATACCATGTAGAAATTTGAATAATTTGCTGAATTATTCACCAAGATTATCCTGGTCGCATACTATTTGAGCTTCATACATAACACATAGTCTCTTCTATGCATTAATCATCACATGCAGAAATAAAAACAACAAGCGGTATTGAAAACATTCACATGCGCACATAGAAATTCAACACATATAACACAGTATGTATACCGGGGAAAGCTTACAGCTGAAAACCCCCTACTTTCTGTATATTATAATGAAGAAGAATCATGTAAAAATCTCAGTACAATACTCCTCACAAGTACTCAGTACTGTCTCCAAAAGTTACACACAAACTAGCTCAGTTTTGAACAAGTCACGGGTTCAAAACTCCTCCACTGTTTGCCTGCCTCTACTACGCAATCCAAGATGAGAGAATGAATGGAATGAATTCGAATTCCCTTGGCTTTAACTGCACAATCCTCATTGGAAATATCCTCCAATGATTGTGCAAATCTCATGCACACTATAGTCACAACTGATAGTAGACTCCACCCTTTCACCCACCTCTAACAGTGGTCTCCACTGAACTGTCCATGCATTGCTGTTAACCGATGTGTTCTTTAGTTGATTTATGAGTTAATAATTAGTGAATTAATTAATAATTAATTCACACCACTCATCACTAGTGTATTTTTCAGTTAGACTAAATACAACTAGTTCAACTAAGTTAAACAGAACACAACTCCACCAACTGCCTCATCAACTCCACCAAACTCTGCCACTGGAGTTCTAACTGAAGTCAACCATGCATTAGCTCAACTAACCCATAGGAAATTCGAATTTCCTTCTGCGAGCTGCATGTCCCACATCTGTAGCTCGAACTGAAGTGCTCCAAGAGGATAAGATAAAGTTTATAGTCCAAATATTATTAAGGGCTAATAATATTTGACTGTTCTATTTTTAGACAGGCAGTCTAAAAATAGACTTCGACCTGTATGTCTAAAAATAGTTGTCCATCTATTTTTACCAACTTGACCAATCATCCAAGAATAGCATCCCACAACTCCTAGACCATGCTCCATATGTCTAAAAATAGACTTTTCGACAAAAATCACATGTGTGGTCCCCACCTAGTTTAGGTGATCACTCTCCAACTAGGATCAGGAAAGATGTTTCAGGAGGCCTCCTTCACTGTTTCTTGTTGCCATTTTCAACAAGGATTTCGACAAAGGTCATTGAAAAGTTAAACAAATATAAAGCCGATGTAGAACCCAATTCAATCCAATAAAAATAATGATGGAATACAGAATGATCAATCATGGTCACCGTAATATTTTAACATATTGTTTTAAACTAAAATATGAAGAATACCATGTTATGTATCGAACTATATATATGAATAAAATAACCTTAGAAAGGTATGTTATATATGAATGAACATGAGTTGTGCACTTGGAGTTAAACATGTTTATGTACTTTAGGATTTAACTAAGCTATATTTGATTGTTGGAATATATTC